>JANTPZ010014180.1:0-14444 GCA_025593235.1 Vachellia pachyceras
TTACAGATTTCAAGGTAAAAAAGTAAGAAAAAGTGAGTATGAAAGAGAAAAGTAAGAAAGAGAAAGAGAGAAAAAGTAAGAAAGAGGAAAGTAAGAAAGAGTAGTAAAAAGAGAGTATGAAAGAGAAAACCTAGGTTTCAAACCTAGGTTTTGAAACCTAGGTTTCAAAACCTTATAACCAAACGAACCCTAAGCTTCATGCAAAACAATTCAAGGCTCCAGTCCTTCCTCTTATAATTGCCATCATCTAAATATATACATATATGTATAGTTTTGTGAGCATCTTGTTAGGAGTCACATTAATCTCAACTGCGCCACATATGTGATTGACATTGTTGATGTTATTGGGCTTATTTAACGGAGCGTTTGGAAAAGTCAAACGCATGTTTAGCGGTGTTTTTTTGTAAAACGAGATAATCCCTTTCACATATTTACATCGACTTACGTAAAATTACTTCTCTACTGCGTTGCCAAACGAGCACATTATCCAAACAAGAATCTATATATTACCTCATGTAAGCAATCTCAAACCAAAAAAAAATCCCTTCAAAATTTTGGAGGCTTTGTTTAGCCTCTAATTAAATGAGTTCCTCAGAGACTATAGATCTCCATATTGAACGCCTTTCAGGATGTTATCAGTAACAATGTTTGTAAGCAGGCAAGAGTTTATCTAATTGATAGGAGTTGACTCATAACTTACAGAGTTGGAAGTTTGAATTTTAACCACCGATATGAGGATCTTATTGGATGACATATGTAAACACTCTCTTGCTCTGTTTGGTTAGCCCGTTTGGGCAACCAAAAGTCATTCCTGCGTTTACCGAGACAAAACTCCTCTCACATATTTACCTCAGAATCTGTGTCCGTTCTCCCAACGGGCTATCCAAACAGAGCCTCTGTATCCTGATCTATTGAGGCCTTAAGATCATACCCCTCTGCCCAAAAGACATCAAATAATTGCCAAAATTAAAAGGTCAAACATAAAAAATGACAAACAGATCCAAGAAACCTAGCATTAAGTTCAGAGTGCATAGAACAATGTCCGGTGCCAAATTTAAGTTTGATTTCAAATTTTTTTTAATGAGGTGATTAAATCACTAATCAGCCAGCTAATCGTTGCTTTTTTTAATACTACTTATGATGCCTTTCAAGGTGGATGCGTAAAACCGAACGCATCAAATTGAATGGGTAATGTCGTTTACTTAATTATTTTTGGACGATTAGTTTGTTCAAATGACGACATATGTTTCTTGTGTCGTTTTTCCACCTTTTATTTATTGCTTAATTAGTACATAAACCATTTTTTCTCAAACAAAAAACAAAGGAACGATCCAAAATTTATTTGAAAAAATAAGCAAGAAATGACTACCACGTGTGTAACTGGTTTTAAACGTTATTTTCAATTAATATGCGTTACTCTTATTGACTCATCTATTAAAATTAGAAGTACTCCCCCGTGCGTTGCACGGAAAACTTATAATTCATAATTATTATATATATTCTACAAAAATTTTAAATCTATCGTAAAGATGGTATTAAGCTCATTCAATTCTTTTACTACAACTTTATATTTAGTGACCAAACTATAACAATTTTTGTACTTTTATTTTTTTTCAATCCGATAACATCTAAAAAATTGAATACAAAGGAGAAAATAGCAAAAATTTAAATTATAGGAATCAAATTCAGAACTGAATAAAACATTAAGATCACGACAAAAGCATCGCAAATGGTACCTGTGTTGGATCCTTACAATAAGAAAACAGCTCACAATAAGAAAAGCGAATTGACCAAGTACTTTCAAGAACACTTTTGAGCCAAATAATGTTCTTTGAAGCGCCCAAACATTTTCAGATAACATTAACCATCTGGCGTTTCCATAATTAGAGAGGAAAAGTAAATTGGCAAACTACTAAATGATTAACAAAAGATAATAAAAATAATGTAAACAACACCTCTTCATCACTCTCATCTCCACCAGCTGCATTTTTTATGCGCTCAAGATGAGGATCAACAGCATCATCATCATCTTCTTGAAGAACAGCAGCAACACCATCAGTGGCTTGGCTACCTCCAAGGTTCATAATTTTCAAGCCCTTTGAACTGCATTTTGAGTGAAAGAACGAATTAAGCCCTTTGAACTGCGTTGACAGGCCAAGACTGAATACAAAACTATTTATTACTCTCTCTACCACAAGATGTGGAAGACAAAAGGTTACCTGATAAAGTCAAAAAGATTGTGGTGTTCATTTCTCTGAATATTACGGAATAGATGCTCTTGCTCAGCTTTTAGTCTAATAAGGTCAAAATAATGCATATTTGAACCTCCAGCAGTATGCCTCTCAAATTCGACATAGTCAATCTAGTGGACAGAATAAAATCAACTTCAATTTTATAATCTCATGCAAATCAACCGATAGCTATTCTGATCATTTGTAAATCAACTGGATTTTACCTCTTCATGGAGAATGAGGCTAGGCGGTTTAGGTAAAAAGAAGAAGCTCTTCTCAAGGGGATACAAAATTCCATCTTCAGCTTTCAAAGATGTTTGTGCGGTATTATAATCAACTGGAATCAAGTAACTACAACACTTTTAGACAGCAAAATTACATAACATGAAAAAAGAAGAAGCTAACAAACACCGCACAAATCTAGATTTTATCATAGATGATATTTCCACTTGTCTCTAAACTATCAAAAGAGTAGTATCAACATCATTCCACCAACAATAAACTTGGAGAAAAAATAAAATCATGTCAGAGAAGCTTGCCATCTAAAACAAAGATGATGGGTATCTCGGCATAAAGTCAACAATAAAAAAATGTTGAAGAGAACTTAAGATATCCTCTTGGAGCAAGAAAAGCAGAAATCAAAGCTTAAGATATCCTCTTGGAGCAGAAGGAGGAAAAAAAATATGAACCAAAGGACAACAATTTAACACTTCAAAGTTCAACTCCTATCTTCAATCACTACATCAATTTTTTTAAGTATGTTGATAGTAGAACAGTATTTTTGAAAAGACATGAATGTAAAACAATGGATCCATTTGGGCATATTATTTGAACATGGGATTCATAAAGAAAAAAAATTACAGGCATCGCATACATACCCCAATAGACCTCTCCCTGGCCAGGTTCTAGGAGTGACAGTTAAGTTGATCACGACTCCTTGCCTCATTATAACAACAGGTATTGCTCGACCAAGATTTGACTGAGACTCAGAAGCTAGCCTGTAATTTTTAGGCAAGTAACCATTAAGAGATAAAATCTTTTCTACGTGCATGACTAAAGCAAACCCACCGATTTATATGGACTGAGAAAGCTCCTATAATCAATAATGTTTCTAAAAAGGGTGATTACCAGTAAAATTTTAATAAACTCATTATTGAACGTACCACTTAATTAAGTGTTTGGTGTAGATAGTACAAGTCCTACCAAGTCCTTATCCAAGCAAAGCATATAGAAGAAACTATCATGGTGGCCATTGTATGCATTATTTTGAATTGAGATTTGAAACACATCAACTAAGAGACGTCTATACTTAAAGCATTCAGCCAATCAAACAACACAACAGCTTAAACACTCCATCCTAAATTATATAAAGCCCAATCAACATTATTATCTAATAATTACAAATAAATAATTACCAAAAATCTAAAATATTTTATAAAATCTAAAGGGGGAAATATAATTTAAGTAGTTGAGAAATTCAATTGCACACCCAACTGAAAAGAAAGTGTAAATGAGAAAACAAAAAGAAAAAAGGGGAAAAACAAAACAGAGCAGATAGAGTATATTGGGTTCGGCCTAAACAATGATAGAGTTCCGCATGGTGTTATAAAATCTTAAGGATGTGAAAGACATTATACTCCCTCGCTCATTAATATAATAGTTACTTAATTAATTTGAATAGGTTAAAAATTTAGTTAATTTGGTTATTTATCAAACATATATGTTGGTTTCTTTAAAATACACTTTTAAATTATTTGTGTTTCATTGATGCAAACTTTCTTATCATGTGCAATTAATAAGAAGGGTAGTATAGAAAAAATATTATAAATAAGGGGATGAAGTATTAGAAGTTTTTATGAAGCAAATTATCCCCAGCTTCCACGCTACCAAATTTCAAAATTTGATCCCCAAGTTGTAATCCATCCTCAGCAGCAGGTGATGAATCAGATATCTCCTCAACCATCGCAAATGGTATGCTGACGACCACATCCACATCCATGGAATGGGGGGAATGCATCAGAAGAACATTTTGCAATGCTGAGCCAGAATCAACAGCTGATGAGGTCTGAGCATGAGGTCCATCTTCATTACCTTGCAGAAAGGCAAACATGTAACACGATTTAATATTTGTCAGTAATCATTTTTATGTAGAGAGAAATTTTAGGTCAAAATTGGGATGGAAAAGGGGAAGAAGGATAACATGGAGAACTTCCCCGTTCAAAACATTATAATTTTCAAGCACCATACGGCTGCTGTGAAAAAAAATCCAACATATGAATCTTGTACACGAGCAGGGTGCAAAATATATTATCTTGACAGAGTTCCAGCAGTTAACATCAACAGGAAGCCAAAGTTACCTCTAAAAAAATGATGTGACAACATTCATTGCTTTGCGGAAGGGTAGTAGGGTACCTGAAACTTTGGGGGGTGACGTTTTACTTCCAAGTCTTGCTGCATGCAAAATCTGTATATTTTGATTTATTCTCTCACTGAGCTCCTGGTGATTATTACGCAGCTCTGCATGGAAAAGGAAGAGGGAAATAAGGGAGAAAAATGGCTGGACAATGAAGCAAATCTAACACTACATTAGCAGCTACCTTAAAGCCAATTTACTTATTACATCACGACATTTTGTTGCAAAATCATGCTTATCAATATTGTTATGACGAACATTAGGAGCAATTGTCACTCGAGGTAGCTCTTCAATTTGTTTTAAGTCCCATATGTTTATACAATTGTTCGTCAAAACAACTACTGAGAATGGGATTCATACCAGCAAGACGACGTCGCTCAGCTCGAACAACTGGAATATCAATATCCGTCTGAGGAAATCCCTAGAAAATTAATTAACTGTTTAAAACTCTTTACTTTAAATTCAAAGCAATATATCCCGAATTGCAAAAACCAGTGGTCGGAAACGAAATGAAAGCGACAAAAACAGAGCACATAACCGTAATCAAAAGAAAACCTCAGAATCGATGAGATTGCCGGAAAGCCCGAGACCGCCAGGTTGACTAAGGCGCTCGATGATTGCGTTTATTTCCGCCTCCATCGCAGCCCGTTTGTCCATCAGAGACAGCGTCTCTCCCTTCACGTTCGTTGCAACCATTTTCTAAGTGCGTTTCACAAATTAACTTCTTCTTTTGCTCTCTCGCCGTCGTCGCAGGGCGATGAAGTCGACAGCTCGTTAAACTGAAATCTGCTACTGCCTCACTGCATTCTGCGAACTATACTCAGAACCAACATCACTACGGCTGTGAAGTCGACAGCTCAACAATAAAACACGACAGTGGCGTGTGTGAGGAATGAAGACGGCGGCGTCGTGGTCTGAGGGAGAGAGACGAAGAGAATGGGTGTTGAAGGAAGGATGGGAGTGGCCAGCTGTGAGTGGAAAGGAATGGAGTGAGGGTGTCGACGGCGTTGCGGTGGTTGCTGGTTGAGAGAGCAATGGAGGTCGCTATCTCTCGAGGAAGATGGACGACGGGACCTGGAGGGAGCAATCAATGGAGGAAGAAGTCGCGGCTGCCTGGAAGTGGAGAAGAGTAAAGAGAAGAGTGACAGAGCGGAAGCCGAAGCAAATGGAAGCGGGCAGGGGAGGGGATGGCATTTGAAACATGGGAGAGAGTCAGAGAGTTACTTTCTTGTTTTCTTGTGCAGTGTGAATGAAGAGCGGGAAATTTGAAATTTAAAAAATGTTGCTTATGAACAGTGTTTGGTGGAAGAGTTTTTAAGGATATTGATGATGATGATTGATGATATATAAAGTGCCTGTTTGGGAAGCCATTTTTCCAAACGGTGCAAGTAAGCCGAAATAAAATCATCTCGAAATTTGTAAAAACCATCTTGAAATCCATAAAAACTATCTTAAAATCCGTAAAACCATCTCGAAATTCCCAAAATACCTCGAAATCTGCAAAATCCATTTTCCCAACGGAGTTCCCAAACGAGCACAAATACGTCGCTGTGAAATATACATAACATTCGAACTTGATTTTTGGATGCTTTTGGTAAAGCGGTGGAGAAGTACTTTTACCATTTAGAGGTAAATGTGTGAAGGAAATTACCTTGTTTTACAAAAAAAACTGTTGAACGTGCTTTTGGGGTGTTGAGAATCTTTCCCAAACACCCCCTTTATGACAGAGATTTTTGTTCAGAGCACTCGGCACGTGGAAAAGTTTTTCTATGTACAATGCCGCTCTAAAAATTTAAAATTGAAGTAATTAATTTTACCCACAGTTTAACACCACACATAGTGCTGGTAATACGGGCCCAACCCGCCACCCTCAACCCGCGGGTTAGGCAGGCTGGGCTCGCGGGTTGGCGGGCCAGTCTGCATAACCCGTTTTTTTATTTATTTATTTTTAAAATATATATTTTATGTATTTTTTTACATTTTTTCACCCCAATATTTTTTACAAGGAAAATGTAATATCAAACTCTATTTTTAGGAAATTATTGAACACTTATTCATAGAATTTGAAAGAGAATAACATAAATATGTAATATTATAAGAAATGTTTTATGTATTTTTTTACATTTTTTCATCCCAATATTTTTTACAAAGAAAATGTAATATTAAACTCTATTTTTAGAAAATTATTGAACACTTATTCATAGAATTTAAAAGAGAATAACATAAATATGCAATATTATAAGAAAAACTGGGTAAAAAAAGAAAAAAAGAATTTATTTTTTATTTTTTAAAAATAGAAAGTTGGCGGGCTTCCCGCCCACTTTACCGACACTAACCACACACGATCATCCATTAGTTTTCCAATTGTGTTGAGGTGGCATGCCCACGTGTCACTCAATATACCACCTCATTGTTACCTCCCTTTTCTATATCTCCACATCATCATCATCCCTCACGATCCTCTCATAATCCTATTTTTTTAAAAAAAAATATTCAATTTTATACATAAATAACAATAATATTGAAAGGTTAAAATAAATATATGCAATTATATGTCGTGTAGTACATAAAGATTTAAATATGAAAAAATTTTGAGAGCTCTTGATAAATATTTTGATCAATGAGACCGTTTTTTAAATAAATTCTTTATTTGAGATCTCAAAATAAATTTTCCTATATATACTATATAGATAAGTGGTATTCACTTTTGCCCGGTCCAAACCGTCTCATTCCGATCTCGATCATTTTGGGATAAAATTGTCCATTCCCAAAAAGATCCGGGATGAGACAATTGTTTCCAAGACAAGGCAAAGGCTTTGTTTCGTCTTAGCTTTTTATCCTATTTAATATATTTATTAATGCTTTTTAGACTAATGTTGAATGTGTAATTTAATATATATATATATATATATATCAATCAGGTTTAATTTTTGTCACTTATGATCATGGCTATGATTAGTTCAATTTTTTTAATTTACAATTAGGTACAAGTTTTATTTTTTTATAATCAATGGTTATGGCTCTTATCATGTTACAATTTTAATTGTTTATTATTTTTATTATGTCTAAATCGTAAAAATGATGAAAGAGGATAATTACGTATTTATATTATATATGTTTAATTATACATGTACAGTATTCAATCCATACCCATATATTTTAGATTTTACACATCCAGAAAAGATATATAAAAAAATAAAAAACATATTAATGTGTCTAAAAAAATAAACGAAACATATATATTAATTGGCCCGTTTGGGAACGCGGTAGAAAAGTACTTTTACGCAAGTCGAGGTAAATATATGACGAAAATAATCTCATTTTACAGAAAAATACTGTTGAACGTGATTTTGGAGAATAATAAAGCTTTTCTAAATAAGCACAATATAACATTTCTATCCGGTGAACACCTAATAATAATACGTGTACACGTGCAAAAGTTGATCTTTCATCCTCTAACTTCATATAAAGTTTGATTTTAGTCTTTAATAAATAATGATATTTTAAATAATAATGTGGTTGTTTGGGTTTCACATTAAACTCACATTACATGTAAATCGAGATAAAGTTTCTTTTACATATTTACCTCGGAATCGGTAAATCATTCTCTTAACTGATTCCTAAACACGCATAATAATTACCCTAATAAATTATCATTTGAGGCGGATAGTTTAAAAATTTAGTGCATGTTTAGGAAATCTTCCCCAAACGGTGTACGCAACTCAAGACAAAATGTATCTTGAAATCTAAAAAAAATATTTCAAAATTTATAAAATACATATCAAAATCCATAATATATATACATGTTCAAAATTTGGTAAACTCCTTTTTAAAAGATAATTAAAAACGTACTTAAATATTTTTTTCACACATATACATTAGTGTGTGTATAAAATATATGAGCGTGGGCCCCGCAGTGACAGGTATGCTTTGGGAACGTGGACCCGAGGCCGTAAGCCCGTAAATCTCTTACGGAGTTTACAGGCTCTTCCGGTAACGCACACCCTATAAATAGAGTCCAATCCCGCCTCTCTTCTCCGTCACAAAAATTGTCAGCATCAAAATTTTTCAGGTCCATCGATTCTCTCCCTCTCTCTGGAATCTTCATCTCTATCTATCGGTCTCTTTTCTGTCTCTCCTCCCATCTTTCCCTTTCTCCTTCGTTCTGTGTATGGCAGTAACGCTGTTATCGAATGAGGTTTTGGATTTGTGCCTTGGCAAGCCTGCGCTAAGGTCGCTCTCTGTCACCGACACCGTAGCCGACGCGCTCTGCGTTTTGAAGAAGATTGGCGATAGCTGTATCAGCGTCTGGAGCTGTCACCACTCATCGGAGTCCGGTAATTCAACCAATCGGAACGTAGGGGGAGGAGTGGCGGCGGATTGCCGATGTATCGCTAAGGTTTGCATGGTGGATATCATCTGCTTCATTTGCCAACCTGAGAATCTTTTGGCACCTGCCCAGGCGCTTCAGTCCCCCCTCTCCGTCGTGATCCCGAAGACTTCGGGGATTGTGAGGCATTTGGAACCCCATGCCAGGTTTGTTCCAGTTACGAATTGACGAGTTTTAAATTTTTTCCATTTTGATATTAAAGAAGTCCGCAGAAATTCTTGAATTTGATAAATATTTGTCTCTTTGAGTAATTTTGTTTTATGTGTGGACACATTTAGTTATACATGAATATGTGAAATTCATAAATTAAATCGTTTCGCGTGAATCACTGCTTTCATATAAATTTCGCCGCTAGGTTTTAACACCTCAGAACACTTGTTGCTTCAATCGAAGAAAGATTAAAAAGGAAAGAAAGAAACTACGTTCAGCGCAATTTATTTCCCGTCCAATAATATTGAAAGCAACGGCACGTTCTGTAAGATTCCCTTATTATAATATCAGGGACATGTGGTCCTGAATTTGTGTGGTTTTGAGTTTGATTGAAAATTTTTTAAAATGTCAATTTGTGATTGAATGAACGAACTCTTGATGGGATTTTGATTTTTTGACTCCCAATACTGAATTCGAAGCACATTGATTGCATTACAGATTTACAGTAACCTTCTCTCTGTCCATTCTGGAATTGTCTATATGATTATGTGAGGGACGAATCATAAATCTTCCCTTGTGATTATTTGTAGGTTACTGGATGCCATAGATCTTATGCTTGAAGGGGCACAGAACCTGGTCATACCAATCCCAGAGTCAAAATCCCGAAAGAAGAAGCTCCTCGAAAAGAAATCGTCGTTGGACTCCACCTTCCACAACAATGATCTCAGGTACTGCTGGCTCACCCAAGAGGACGTGATTCGCTACCTTCTTAATTCCATTGGTCTGTTTTCTCCCACACACAGCGAACCGATCAACTCCCTCGGCGTAATAGACACCGAAAACCTCCTTACTGTAAACTACGACGACCCTGCATCCTCTGCTTTGAGCCTCATCAAAGAGTCACTCATTCATCAGAGCTCAGTGGCCATTGTTAATCCAGACGGCCAGTTAATTGGTGAGATCTCACCCTTTCACCTGAATTCCTGCGACGAGACCGCGGGGCTGGCAATAGCCACGCTCTCTGCTGGCGAGCTGATGGCCTATATCGACTGCGGTGGCCCACCGGAGGACCTGGTGCAGCTAGTTAAAGAGAGGCTGGAAGAGCAGAATCTTACGGGTGCTTTGGAGTTGATGGAGGAAGAATCAGGGCTGTCTCTCAGTTCTTGGTCGTCATTTACGTCAACTTCATCTGATGAAGATGGTTTTAATAGCTCAGGGAAGAATGGGAAGCATGGAGGGTACTCTGCTAGGGTGGTGAGGAGGTCGGAGGCCATTGTTTGTTACCCATGGAGCTCGTTGGTGGCGGTGATCATCCAGGCCCTTGCTCACCGTGTAAGCTACGTGTGGGTTGTTGAAGAAGATGGAAGCCTGACTAGGATTGTCACATTATCATGCATATTGAAAGTTTTCAGAGAACACTTTGAAGATAAACATGAGCAAAACAGGCTTAATATTGAACGCTGAAGATGGCTCATCACAGTCAAACTTATCTTTAATTAATATCTTTTCTAATTGTATCATTTTGGTTAAAAAACTGTTATGAATACCCACTCCTTGCCTTGGGTAATATATCGAGGTCAGTTTTGAAACTACAAACAGAAATGGCAGAAAAAAAAATTTACAGCCATAAGCTTTGGATTTAAAAACCGAATGTTGACACATATGCAAACAAAATGTAAGATGCGCGGTGAAGAGATCTTAAACAAACAATTGTGCCTATTTAGAGTAGTGTTGGTTTACATAAATGTAGTTTTATAACATTGATACAAAAATTATTAATATATCGTAATTATAAATTAATTCATCCGATGCAATGAGCAATGAGTGAGTATTCCTATCTCCTATGACGAGTGATAATGCTTCTTTAAGCAACGAATTAATTGTACGGGTTGAATTACTCTTTTGTTATTTAATTAGCCATTCATAGTTGCCCTGTGTGGCAACACTTTCGAGAGCTCTAAAAGTCCGTTCAATAATGTTTTTCTATAAAATGAGATAATCTTCTTCACATATTTGCTTCGACTTACATAAAATTATTTTTCCACCGCATTCCCGAACAGAGATAGTGTAAAATTGCAGCCATCGGCTTGAGCCAAGTAATTTATTTATTGGTTTTTGTTATTGTCATTGAATGGGTGTCTGCAATATGCAATTTTTAGTATGGAAGACAATATAAAAAGACCTGAAAGTTGCAAATGGGTATGCTTAAATTAATTATAAAGTTGCACTGTGGCAAAATAAGCGAGATAACAATCGGTCAACGCGCAGATAAAAATGAAATGATCTCGCTATGGTTACGAGACCTAAAACTATAGGCACAGTGCTTCCCCCATCCTTTTATTTCTTCATTGTTTTGATTGATCTTTGCCACAGAGTGCTCCAGATACTCAATATCTTGAGCCGAGTGCTATGGTATCTTTGAAGTAAAAGATCACGAGTTAGAATTCAGTATAACGAAAGGTTAGTCCCAATGGATTAATAAGTGAGGGGTACATCATAACAAGTTCTAATGTAATATATTACAACAAGTTTACGTCTTTCACTAGAACTTTTCAATAAATAAACCACTTCTTTTATACTTACGGTATTTAAAATATATATAGAAAGGGATGAGGCTTTATTTTCTTTTTTTATCAAAATCTATGTATTTTTCAATTGAGAGCAATTACAGTTAAGTTATTATCAAATATTAAATATGAACACTCATTGTAAAGACGTTGAAATCTTATTTCACCGCATTGCCAAGGGATTAATCCTTTTCCATTATTATACCCAACACGTTGGTGGCTTTATATTCTTTATTCCCTGACATCGAAGCAAATGAGACAAAGAACTTGTTTGGATGTGTTTTTAAAAAATGATTTATGTTTAGGAAGTTATTAGCTTTTATGGATTCCGAGGTAAAAAAGTGGATAGAAAAGATGAAAGAGAAAGAATGAAAAGTAGGAAAGAGGAAAGAGAAAAAAGTAAAAAATAGGAAACAGGAAAAAAGAGGAAAAAAGTAGAAAAAAAGAAAGATGAAAAAGTAGGAAAGAGAAAACCTAGGTTTTAAACCGAGGTTTTGTAACCAAAATAGCTTTTGAGAAAAAAATTTTGCTTGAACAAAACCTCAATTTTGAGGTATAACATAGTTTTGAAATCAAATTTAGGTTTCAGAATGAGTTTCCAAACAAGTCCAAAATCTTAAAAAAGATCAGCCTTCGAGGGCGCCTGTGTGAACTTGGGCCTTCTATGAAACATTTGGGCCAAATGACGGCCTGCAGAAAATAATGAGTTCAGAAAAGGGCATGAGCCCAGCAATATTCCATGTATCCAGCTCTATACTTATTTCATCACGCAGTTTAATTTTGAGTTTTAAATCGACATTCAATATATAGCATAAATTATCCTTTTTAAAAAAAATAAGTAATGTGAATTCAAAGAAAAGAACTTTTCAATACATAGAAATGAAATTGAAAATTTTAATGGCCCATCAGAGTGATGGTGGTAGGCGTTGAGGATTTAAGACAGCGAGAATAAAGGTCCAATTATTTAAAAAGAAAATTTAGACAGAAATGAATAATTCAATCATTTAATAATATTAGCTCAGACAACCAACAGCACTGAAAAAACAGCACTGAATAGCAATAAATTAGCCTACATGTTGTCAGAGTGTATCTTGACTCAGCCAATATCGGACGGTCTGCTGGCAATAGAAAAGATTAAATGCGCTACCTATCCACTGTAGGTTCTACTGATAAGATTGGGTAGTACTCTCATATAACAGGGGAAGTACTATTTAGTTATCGCTTCAATCACGATGTTTGGGGAGTTATTATCATAACTAAATAAAACTGGGTTGATCTACCTGTATGATCAGATCAAAGGGCTTGCATGGCTTACTACAGTGCCTGTAAAGAAAAGCCCTAGTGGATCATGAGTTAGATGCCTTACCCTTAAATAGTGAGTGAGCTCAACCCCTTCCTAAAAATCATTCACTGAAAAAAAATTAAATGAGCCTGCTGGCATTCCGTTTAGGAAAGTCAAAAGTATATTTAACAATATTTTTCTATAAAATGAGATAATTCTATATCATATTTATTTTAATTTAGGTAAAAAGACTTCTTCCTCGCATTGCGAAACGAACTCAGTATGTTTTATTTAATGCAGCGTTACGTTAAATATTTTTTATTTACACGACAGTGGGAAGAGAAAGAATGAGTCCGTTTGACAAAGTGGTGAAGAAGTACTTATGGGCTTATTCACATAAACAGAGGCAAATATGTAAAGGAGATTGTCTCATTTTACAGAAAAATACTGTTAAATATACTTATGTGCATAACACCTTATTACTAAATAAGGTCAAAACTAGTGAGTTTGGGTTGGACACCACCATCTGCACTTCCCACCTACCACCACCCCCACATATCTTTCACTTTCAATGTCCAACATTTAAAAAAATTGATAGCTCTTCTAAAAGTCATTTTACCCTGTCCGTTTGGTAAAGTGATGGAGAAGTGTTTTTACTATTTATGAGGTAAATATATGAAGGAGATTATCTCGTTTTACAAAAAAAACACTGTTGAATGTGCTTTTGGGGTGTTGAGAAGGTTTCCCAAACACACCCAATAAGTTTTATTCGGTTTGAGGTAAAACTTAGATTTTTTTTTTAGAATATCTTTTAGGAGGATATCTTTTACGTATTTTGAGATAGAGCATAGATTTTGAAAGGTAATAGCTCTGTTTGTTTTACCCGTTTTGCCAACGGGTGCGCTTACCGAGACACTTTTCCTCTCACATAAACTACCTCGGAATCTGTGTCCGTTTTCCCAACGGACTATCCAAACGGAGCCATTATATTGTGTTAGGAAGTTATTGGTTTTTACGGAGTTCGAGACAAAAGAAAATAGAAAAAAAAGAAAAAATTTGTTACGAGATAATGTGATTTGGTAAGAAAATAACTTTTTTAAAACTAATATTTCAATCCTAAAATTTACCATAAAACCTAGGTTGAAATCAAACAAGCCTTGTGTATTTTTTTTAATAAAGTTATTTTAACCTTACTTTGTTGGTGTTATTATTAGCTTAGTATAGGAGCTAACAGTAGTAAAGTTAAAGAATGTAGGCAACAAATTAAAAAATAAACAAAGTCATGGCTACCCGAAACGTCGCTTTATTGGAAATATAAGTTCCCAACCGACTCAATTAGAAAAAATGCACACAAATATGTTACAACGTGCTTTATTAAAAATATACACATAAAAGATTACTTTAATCTCTA
>JANTPZ010014181.1:0-10084 GCA_025593235.1 Vachellia pachyceras
TAAGTAATATGATAGCAAGTCACTTGAGAGGAGAAGCATTAGCAACCAAGACGCAATCATGCAAATGAAGGTGAGCAAAATCATTTCAGCAACCAAGATGCAATCACGCAAACGGCAAACGCAAGTCACTCAGGACTTTTCTTAAGTAATATCAGATGATTGACATAGAACAAAATCATTTCAGCACACTTGATTACCTTAGTAGAGATGCAAACGAAGATGAGCAAAGACGAGAACTCTCAGCTGAGAGAAGCTGAACTGAGCTCGCAACGAAGCTGAGCTCGTAATAGCAAACACGTCGCGCAAATGAAGTCTGAGACTGACTAACTGAGAGAACTCTCGGCTGCTGGAAGCTGTCGAGGTCGAGCTCGAGTTGGTCAGCTGGGAGAGGAGCAAAGCAAATTAGGGATAGGGCACGACACACGCACAGGCACTCAGCCACTCACCAGTCTCACGCTCAGGTACAAATGGGAAATGGATTTTGGGCAGCAATTAAGCAGCATCCATCGTCTCGTCGACCAAGGATTTTGGGCCTGTGTGTGTTGTGTCGAAGGGTGATCTGCCCAAAAAAACAAAAAAAATATACGGGCGGGCTATGGGCAGCCCGGTGGCAAACCCGTAGCCCGCCCCTTTTTTTATAATGGGCGGGTTTTTTACCCGCCCGTAACGAGCCACCATTGGGCGGGCCCAATCCGGGGAATTTCTCGCCGGTCCGGGCGGGCTGTGCGGGTTACGGGTTCCGTGCTCTCCCCTATTCGTTGCTGTTTAATTATGGTCCTCATTTGACCATGACTTTGAATTCACTTCAAATTACTTTGTGGACACTCTATATTTAGTTATTCTATATTGCAGGCTTGCAGCTATTATCAAAACGTATAAATAATTAGCATTCCGTAGAGTCAAAAGAAAATAAAGTATGGAAAGAAGATATACATACGTACGTAGTTACGTACACACACATGAATAATCACACTCAGCTTAATTACCATAGAAAAATAATCAAATATATCGTCTTTAATTTTTCAAAGGAGGTAACAACACTTGAAAGAGACGTATACATGACCGATATGTACAATTTGAATTCCCTTGCTAAGCACGCCAAATTTGATCATTCCAGATATGAACACCAACTTGAAGAGACGTATACATTTATATTTTTGGTGCTGATTCACTATGGCCCCAGACTACAGTTTTGTCAGAGACACTAACTTGAAGAACCTAATTAACAAGTCTTGCTACTGTTGAGTCTGTTAATTTTTTTTTTGCTTAACATGTTCAAAGCATTGTCCAACCCTAAATTTAACTCTTCTCCCATTAGAATTTAAATCTTAATTTATTGTATTGTAAGGAACTAACCTCTTCCACAGTTGTTAGTTAATGAGTTATGGTATTAGTAGGTTGTGTTTGAGTCAATCCTTACTGGGCTACGTGAGTTGAAGCCCAAGCCTAAGGACTCAGTCAGAACTGGTTATATAGAAAGGATCAGCTTAGCCAACAAATCAATCTGCCTTGCTATATACGTACAAAGTATTAGGTTGAAAATGAGAAACTTGAATAGAGACTTAGGGATTCTATTGGTTATAATTTTAGAGGTTAAAAGTTGGAATACATCCCATTATTGGACCAAGTATGTGCCCCAAATTTTGCTACTTGATCGGAGGCCTACAAATACAAACTTTTCAAAGCATCAAGATCAAACTCTAATAACTAGCCGATAGATCGATCATTTTATGGAAGAGATGTATCTACACTGTATCCATTAGATGATATTAATTTAACGTAAGAAATGGAAGTATGAAGAATGAAATCAAATTTAGTTTAAAGAATGATGAGCGATGGAATAATTAGATATACATCCATTCATCATCCACTACGAAAGTCCAAACGCAGGCTTAATTTGGCATTGACAATTTCTTCCTTATCGATTATGACGCTGCTAATAATGATGAAAATTATCAGTTTAAATCCATACACATAGCAAGTGTTTTTTCCTCTCCAGCGTGAGAGTATTCTCTCTCCTCTGTGAGAGTTTGTTATGACGGTTACAAGAGTGGTGGTAGCCGCGTGACTCACCAGCCGCATACGGTGGAGAGCTAAGAGAGTGAGTGTCCTCCGACGCCTACTGCGACAGAGATAAAGAGAGGGCTATGTGATTGCACGACGCAATTACGTAGTTGTGTGAGCAAAAAAAATAAACAGAGGGCAAAATGAGCTGAGACTATGGAGATCGGAGGTTTGAAGGCAATGAAGAACAGTGGAAGTGAGAAGACGGCGAAGCAGCGGACAAACCAAAGAACTTAGTGAGATCTGACAGTGAACCTCGTGTGGAGGGAGCATCAGCAGGATAAGGACGTTGGAAGAGCACTGGTAGGGAAGTTAGTCACAGAAAGGAATCTAAATCGTACCATTACATGTTAGATGATAAAAAAGGGATGGAATCTAGAGAAGAGCTCAGACTTAGAAATCATAGAGATCGAACGCAATACCTATATATTCGAGTTTAGAAGGAAGGAGGATTATTAGAGGATTCTCAAAGGTAGGCCATGGTCAATTCAAGGAATCCTACTAAACATCCAGCAGTGGTAGGAAGACGCGACGTATAAAGAGGTAGAGTTCAACCTATGTCCTTTCTGAATCCAATTCCATGGATTACCGATAGGAGCTATGTATGTGGAAAATGCGGTATCACTGGGATCAATGATTGGTGAGGTTGTTATGGCAGAAGATCCTAGGAGGAATAATATGCTAACTAGAAGTTATCTAAGAGCCAGGGTGCTCGTTGACATAAGGAAGCCTTTAGTGACTGGTATGTGGACCCCAAGGCCAGGAAAGAGCCCGATCTGGATAAAAGCGAAGTACGAGAGGCTGCAGAACTTTTGCTACAGATGCGGACGCCTGGGGCATGACTAGAAAAGCTGTGCGATTGAGGAGCAAGAGGAGGAAGGGGAAGGAAGAGGTTTGGAGATTGGCTGAGTGTACAAGCTGCCCGACCTAATGAGGAGTTGATAAGATGTTACAAAGCTGGATGGGAGGAAGCAATGGGGATTAGGAAGGGCGAGGGGAAACCAGAGAGCAGCAAGGCAAAACAGCAGAATGGGGAGGTGGAAAATAATAATTCACCGAATAAAATAAGTGACAAGAAGAAAGATGGTAATGAAGAGGGAAGAACTGTAGGAGGGAAGAAAGTAGACAGAGGGATGGTAGAGCCCAAGGATAATAAAAATGGAGGAAAAAGGGAGGGAGAAGGAAAGGAAGAAGAGAAAAAAGAAAGTCAAATTAAAGGAAAAAAAAGGAGAAGTGAGTAATGAAAATTCTCCAGAAGAAAGAGAAGATCTCTCGAGAGCATTAGTGGTATATGGGAATCAATCTCCCATGACAGAAATGCTCAAAGGCATCAAAAAAATTCAGTTGAAAAGAAATAGGGAGGAGGAAGAGGAAAAGGATGATGGAAAAAGAAGAAAATTGAATTTCAGTATGTCTGATGACAAACAGGCTTTAATGTCCAGTGAGCCCAAAAGTATGGTCAGAAGAAAGTATGTTAAGAGAAACAGAATGAAGGAAAGCAAGGTAGATGGAATAAGAAGAAGAACAGGGAAGGCTATAACGGAAAAGAGTTTTAGGAATCAAAAGAGCCAAGAAGTCAAGGAGAAGGAAAGAGGGATGCAAGGGGTTGAAGGAAGTAAAGGCATTGGTGGCTGGCCAACAACAGCCACCAAGGGGTAATGATGCTGATATCTTGGAACTGTCAAGGTTTGGGAAGAGCCTTGACAGCCAGGAAATTGAGGGAAGAATGCCGAAAGCATAAGCCCTCTATAATCTTCCTAATGGAAACAAGAATGGGGATTGAAAAAATGCAGAGACAGAGGAAACTATTCAAGTTTGAAGAGGAATTTTATGTACCACCTAGGGTAAGAGTGGGGGGTTAGCCCTGTGGTGGAAAAAAGATGTGGTTATTAATGTATGGCACTCATCTAAGAACCTGGTACATGTAAGTGCTAACTCCAGCATTGATGATATCCCAAACTCTATAACTTTTGTATATGGGTCTCCAGTTGAGAAAGGAAAAATTGAGATCTGGAACAAAATAAGAGATATAGCAGGGAGAGTTCAGGGAGCCTGGTTATGCATAGGGGATTTTAATGATGTTGTGGCAAGAGAGGAGAAGTTGGGTAGAATTCCTGCGGACATCAGGCGAATAATGAATTTCCAATGTATGCTGTCAGATTGCCAGTTGCTAGACTTGGGCTATCAAGGGGCGAGGTACATGTGGAGCAATGGCAGAATAGGAGAAGATCATGTCAAAGAAAGGATTAATAGAGCAGTGGTGAATTGTGATTTTTTGGAGAAATTACAGCAAGCAATGTTAACCCGTATAGAGCCTGTGGGGTCAGATCATCATCTGTTATTGCTGAATCTGGAATATAGGAACAAAAGAATTCCAAAACAGTTTAGATTTGAGGCATGTTGGGCAGAACATGAAGAGTTTCCTGAGGTGGTGAGGAAGGGATGGAGACTAGAAGAAGAAACCCCCGACAACTCAGTAAAGGAAATTAGACAGAGATTGAAGAATTGCAGTGGAATTCTCAGTAAGTGGGGTAAAGTGATGTTCCCCAACGCTAGGAAGGTAATTGAGAAGCTAACAAGGGAATTGGAAGAATGTAATAAGGGCATGCTAAGTGCAGAAAAAAGAAAAGAAGCAGAAGAAATTATCAGGAAAATAGAGGAGGCATGGGACAGAGAGGAGCAATACTGGTGGCAAAGATCAAGGGTACAATGGCTGAAAGAAGGGGATAGAAACACGAGGTTTTTTCACTCAAGAACAGTGCAACGGAGAGCAAGAAACAGAATTACTAGACTGAGAGATGATCAGGGTAGATGGCTGGAGGAGGAAGAAGAGGTGAATAGACAGTTTGTAAAATTCTATAATGAACTGTTTACATCAGGTGGTAATGTAGAACTAGGGGAAGCACTGGATTGCATTGACAAGTGTCTGACAGATGAAGAGGCATGCAAGCTTGAGAGGAAGGTCACAGAGGGGGAAATAAGGGAAGCCACATTCCAGTTGAATGGAACAAATGCACCAGGACCTGATGGTTATTCTGGAATGTTCTATCAGGTAGCTTGGAATGAAGTAAATGCTGAGGTGATTACGATAATATCAGATTTTTTCAACAATAAGGTCAGTTTGGAGTCGATTAATGACACAAATGTGGTTCTTATTCCCAAGACTGACAATGCCGAGAATGTAGGGCAGTTCAGGCCAATTGCCTTGTGCAACTTCATATACAAGATAATATCCAAGATCATATCAAATAGATTGAAACCACTAATGATGAAGATCATAACTAAGAATCAAACAGCTTTTGTTGCTGGGAGATTAATTCAGGATAACATCTTGGTGGCTCATGAAGTCTTCCACTACCTCAGGAACAAGAAAAAGGGAAGAAAGGTGGAAATGGCGGTTAAGATTGACATGAATAAGGCTTATGACATGTTGGAATGGAAATTCATAAGAGAAGTAATAAGGAAGCTGGGGTTTGGCAGTAACATGGTCTCATGGATTATGGATTGTGTGGCTTCTGCAAAGCTAAGCTTGGTGGTGGCAGGAAAGAATATTGGTGATTTGAAAATGTCTAGAGGAATTAGACAAGGAGACCCATTATCTTCTTATCTATTCATATTAGCAGCTGATGTGCTCTCTAAAATGATTAAAAGGCAAGTGGACCAAAAGAAGTTAAGAGGTATTAAAATTACTAGAGGATGTCCAATGCTCTCACATAGTTTTTTTTGTTGATGATGCTCTATTCTTCATTAATGCGGACAAAAGAAATTGCAAGGAACTTAAGAGAATATTAGATAGCTACTGCAAAGCTTCTGGGAAAGCAGTTAACTTTGAGAAGTCAAATATTTTCTTCTCAAAAAATGCAAACAATGAAGCTAAAGCAGCTGTGTATGAGGTGTTGGGAATTAAGGCCAGCGAAGACCCTGGAAAATACTTGGGATTGCCTATGATATGGGGGCGTTCAAAAACAGAAGCACTGTCTTTTGTGAAAAACAAGCTGGGGCTGAAGTTACAAGGGTGGAAAGAGAGGTTGCTAAGCTTTGCAGGTAGGGAAATAATGATCAAGTCAGTGGCCAATGCAATTCCCATTTTCCCAATGTCCTGCTTCAGGTTCCCAAAGAAAATATGTACAGAAATGGATTCTATTATTGCAAAATTCTGGTGGGGTCAGGATAGTGGGAAGGGGAGAATTCATTGGAAGGCATGTAGTACATTGAGCAATGCAAAAGGAGAAGGGGGAATGGGGTTCAGGGACCTAGAAATGTTCAACAAGGCATTATTGGCCAAAACAGCCTGAGGATTGTTGCAGGAGCCTAATGCCATATGGAGTAAAATTTTGAAGGGAATTTATTTTCCAAAGGAGGGATTTCTAGCAGCTAAAAAAGGAAACAAAGCTTCATGGGGATGGGTTAGCATCCTTGAAGGAAGGGATTTGCTAATGGAGGATTTGTTCTGGAAGACTGGTAATGGTGAGAGCATTCGAGTTTTCCAGGACAAGTGGATACCCATGGCGTAGAATTCAAACTGAAGGAAAGACAGTTAAATGGAGGGTTGGAAAAAATGTTGGTAAAGGAATTGATAACAGATGGCGTATGGGATATCCAAAAAATGAGAGACACGCTGGATGAAGAGGACATGGAAAAGATCATGAGTATAAAGCTCCCAGAATATAAAGTGGCTGACAGGCCAATTTGGAGAAGGAGCAGAGATGGGGCATATGCTGTCAAATTGGGCTACAAAGTGTCCTGGGAAAGGGAAAGAGAGAAGAGTGACAGGGGAGCAAGTGGTTCATACAAGCCTTCAAATATGCTATGGAAAAGGCTTTGGAATATCAGAATTTATCCAAAGATTAACAACTTTCTGTGGCGAGCAATGAATGGAGCCCTGGCTACAAATGAGGCTCTATACAAAAGAAGGTGTTCAAGGAGCCCAGCATGCACTCTCTGCAAATCCCAGGCTGAATCGATTGAACATCTATTGTTTCTATGTCCATGGGCTAACCAATGCTGGTTCAGTTCCCCTTAGCGTTAAGATTTGACCAGCAAAATATGGTCAGATTAGACAGGTGGTTAGAAGAATGGATGGAAACAAAGGAGGGACCGGATGAGTATGGTCTAGCACTATTTGCAGCAATATGTTGGAGTATCTGGAAGGCACGATGCAAAGCCACCTTTGAACATTGTGAGATAGACATAATTAAGTGTGTAAGTGGGGCAATAAGGACTATGAGGGAGTATTGGACAGCAATAAAAAGAAGAAAAAGAAATACTGGAGATAGTAAGAAATCTGAGAGGAAATTGAAGTGGGAGAAGCCAGAATGAGGAAAATGCAAGATTAATGTAGATGATGCTTTTGACCAAAAAACAAAAAATGCAACGGTGGGGTTAATAGGAAGAGACTGGGAAGGTAGATACTTGGGAGGCATAAGCAAAAGAATGACAGCAGATACAACATTTCAAGCTGAGAGCTTTGCAGTTAGGGAGGCATTGGAGGGTGTGGATTTATGGGGAGAAGAGGGAGTGATAGTAGAGATGGACTGTGAGGAGCTATTTAATAGGTTGAGTAAGAGAAGACTGGTAGGATGCGAATGGGGAAGCTCTGATGCACTGCAGGAATGCATAACATCTTTGGAAACAGGTAAATGCAGAGAGTGGGAACTGTCACTGGTAGCTAGGACAGGTAATAAGGCTGCTGATCTCATTGCAGCTGAGGTAATGAGGGGAATGGTACCGCAAGGATGGTTGAGTCAACCACCACCCCCTCTGGCTCGGAGCATGGAAGAAGACAAGCATCAAACACATCGGGCATCACGTAAGAAAGATGGTATAGGCTAAGGTAATATAGTAAGTGTGGTAAGACTGTTACAGGTTTTCTTTTAGAGTTAGGAGTAAGGTAATGCTAGCTTTTGGATTTGTTTTCCTTTGTGTTTTGGCTGTGCGTTAGGTTGTAACCATAGGATTGTTTGAGAGTTTTTCTTTTTGGCTTCGGCTATTGGTGATTGTACTTCTTTTTCTTTGATGTTTAATAATATTGACTCTGTTTTGTTCAAAAAAAAAAATCCATACACATAGCATATGTGGATTTGGAGGCCATATGTAGTACCTTATACTCAATAGATTTCATAATAAAAGATGACTCATTGATTAAAAAAAACACATGCTGATCAAAGTGATGATTTTACCAATTCTTTTCTTTTGATTTTTCAAATTGTGTTAGGCATTCAAGATGGAAATGTTACTTAAACCATGATTTGGTCGTGTTAACTGATTAAATAGGATGGCCCGACTTGAGATATATCACTACAAAAAAACTTTTGAAGATGACTTTTTTTAATGATAATTAGCGATGACTTTTAACGGTGACAGAAAAAGTCATCGCAAAAGTTAGACTTTCGGTGGCGATATAAAAGGTGATACTTTTAGTAGCGATTTTTTCTATTGCTATTGAAGGTTATATTTTCAACAGTGGCATTTTTTGTCGTTGCCGAAAGTCATATTTTCAACCGTAACTTTTTGTGTCGTTGTTTAAAGCAAATATTTAATATTTATTTTATTTGTAAATTTTTTATTAAAAATTATATTTTTAAAAGATAAAAATTATGAAATTAATAATTATATAAGTATATAAAATTATTATTCAATCAACAATATATTATATATAAAATAAAATTCAAATATATAAAATAATAAACACATCATTAAAATTATCATTCAATTTATCTTTAGTTTCTAATAATATTATATATTAAATATATAAATGTTCCGTTGGAGGTTCGGTTCTATGAGAAAGCAAACTTTTAAATTTATCAATTGATGACATGTGGCATGTCAAGGTAGTTACATGTGGCGACACATGGAATGTGGGGACTGATGATGATGTGGCAGTCATCGGTGATATAGCATTGGCCTGTTGGTAATGATCATGTAGTAGTCATCGGAGTCATTTTTATTTTTTAATGATTGGGAGCGCTTATATTTTTTGTTACCCTCGATACTTTCCGTGACATTTGTTACGATGATGACTTTTGATGATGATTAATTACCGCTAAGTGTCACTCAATTTTTTGCAGTGATATGCACCAAGCCAAGCCATCACATGCAAATAAATTATGTACATATATATACACACATACATGTGCACAAGAATTATATATCTAATGACAAGTAATGTCAATATTTTATTTACCTTCTTTTAAATTTGAGTATTTCGCAAGAGGAAATGTAAGTTATCAATTGGATACATAATTTGACGATAATATGCCTCTGACCGTAATTGGATTTTCTTAATTGAAAGTGACAGAGATTTTATTTTTATATTCATAATTAAAATACTGTGCTGCAAAAAAAAAAAAACAGACAGAGATGGCGCCCTGGAGGAGCTGACTGGTTCGCTGGGAATAATGCAAAATAGCTTGACTTTTTATTCTATGAACTCTCTTACCGCGTAGTCCAATATAAACTTGAGAGAGCCCCTTAACTTATGAATGAAAAGGCATCATATTCATTATTTATACATATATCTATATACACACACACATACTGTCACTGATAACCCAAAACCGTATATGAGATGAGATCACTAACTAATAACTCCCAACATATCAATCAATCAGTGATAAACAGTACGCTTTGAGATTAAAAAGTGTAAGTGGAACATATATCTGTGTACGTACGTTGTTAGCTCAGCTGGTCTCTGGTCCTGAAACAAGCAAGCCCTGGGACGATGAGGAAGCTATGGTGTTGAGAGTGGATCCGGATGATGTACAATCTGCAGTCCAAGTTTGGCAGCCTTCAAATGATCCTCCGAAGTCAATTTCTTCATAATTTGGGGGCTCTATATTAGACAACCTCCTTCTCAGCCTTTGAAGTATCTCTAATTCCGCTGTAACTTCTCTCATGCTCGGCCTCTTCCTCCCGTTCAAGCTCAAGCATCTTCTTGCCAGGTTTGCCACTGCAGTGATATCTTCTTTCGCCTCCTCCACGATTCTTTGGTCCACAATATCGTACAAGTGTCCTTCATCCA
>JANTPZ010014182.1:0-12865 GCA_025593235.1 Vachellia pachyceras
TCTGAGGTCGTTTGGAGTCAGCCCCATTTCTTTGCTCATTTCAGGAAAATACAGACAATGAAAAATGAGAGAAATATTGATAATGAAGAATGATAAAAGCCTGAATCTAATATAACATGGGATGTTACCATTTACTCTGTTCTCATGAACACCCCAATATGTGTCATCACCTTGCTGCCTGAAAATTGATGTTTAATCATTACGTAGTTGCAGATCCATTTATAAGGATACTCACAAAATCAAACAAGCGAAACACATAGGATGAGAGAACCACCTCTTGCTCGAGATAAACAAATCATGAGGATAAATTCTTAATCCATCACCTAAAGATCGTTTGCTTCCAGACCGTGGCCCAGCATCACAGCGTGATTCTCTGGAGTTTGATGCTTTTCGGCCTCTCTCTACCACCTGCAAAAATTTGTAGATTGAGACTATATATATATATATATATCCATGGCCATTCAGTGACGCAAGCGCGACTCACTCCTATAACGAGAGTTACTTGTTATCCATAAATTTAATAAGCCAAATGAAAAAAAAACAGGCAGCTATTACAGTTAGAATTAGACCGAATAGAAGAATAAGTGGGAATATTCTGCAGCTACAGAAAGAGGGGGGAAATCTCAAAGTGGATCCATTGTCAGCTCAATGTTGCAGAATGAGAGTAAAGAAAGAGGAAAAATCTCACAGTTGTTTTGCAGGCACACACAAGAATGCTTTTATATCTTGCTGTGGAGGACTTTCTGGGCACAGAATATACCTGACCAGTGCGGCCTAAGGAGATGAAGACTCGGGGCGGTGACATTAGCGATTGAGCAGCGAAGACGATTAAAGGAGAAAGCTTGTTAGCTATCCAAATCCAGGAGAGGCGTGATCATTCTCGAAGATTGCTCTGAAACCTAAATAATAATGGCACTGATCAATCGATCGTTTATCTTCCAAACAGAAAGTGAAACGAAAAGGAAGATTTCTTCTCGCAAAAGAAAAAGAAGGCGCTTACTCTGAAAGCAGGTCTCGTTTAGAGGGAAGAGAGTCCGCTATCACGGAATATATATATATATATATATATGTATATGTATATGTTAGAGGGAGAATGACATATAATAGCATCCAAATCTCAAAATGATTTTTCAAAATGGCATATATGAAGTTTTAAGAACTATTCTAAATTTAAATTCTCTGTAAAATAATTCAAGTGTTTTAACATGAAAAAAATGAAGTCGTTTAAAAAAGTTTCATTTTTAATGTTAACGTAAAAATTTTTATAATTTAAGTGTTTTAATGTTAACATTTGATAATGTTTTATCAACATTTAAAAATTTTCTTATAGATACCCGTTAAAAAAGTTTTAAAAGACTTCATTTTTCACGTTAAAACACTTAAATTATTTTACAGAGAATTTAAATTTAGAATAGTCATAGGTACAAAAAATATTATCATTTAAGATTAACAATAAGATTAAAAGAAAGCCAAGATACTTTATAAAATTAATAAAATCTTATGTGAAGGTAATGGGTAAAAAGGTGATAAACATGGGCTTGGGGGAGGGGGGGCGTAAAGTTGATAAACATATTAAAAGCCGATGCTTTGAACTAGCTTGATTGCTTCTCTTTTCATGTGCCGTATGGCTTAACCATAGCGTTTCGTATTTAAAGGGGAAAAATCAATGAGAATAGTGGAAAACAGGCCTGTTAGCGAAACCACTCACAGGAGAGAATACATATTATTTTGTGTAAATACTAAATACAAATACATCATCATGAGATTGTAAGATGCAGATTTTTACGAGCAACTCGGTACACATTTGTCTGTGTGTTACATATTCGCCGTTGCTGATTTAATCTCATCCATTGTGATCGCCTGCAATTAAAGAAAATGTCGCACTACATCAGATAAGGAAATTAAGCGCTAGATATAATTTTGAAAATAGTTTTTACAGATTTCGTAGCAAAATCTATGTTTTAGATAATTTCGAGGCAAAATCTATGTTTTGGAAAATCGATTTTAGAAAATAGCTTTAACAGATTCCGAGGCAAATCCTAGGTTTTGAAAAGTAATTTATGTTTGGGAAGTTATTAACTTTTACGGATTCCGAGGTAAAAAAGTGGGTAGGAAAGAAGAAAGAGAAATAGTCCGTTTGGCAAAGTGGTGGAGAAGTACTTATGGGCTTATTCACACAAGTCGAGGCAAATATGTGAAGGAGATTGTCTCGTTTTACGGAAAAGCACAACATGCTTATGGCTACAAGATAAGCGTTGCCAAACAAGCACAGTAGGAAAGAGGAAAGAGAAGAAAGAAAAAGTAGGAAAGAAGGTAAAAAGTAAAAAAAAATGAAAAATGAAAAAGTTGAAAAAAGAGGAAAAAGTAGGAAAGAGAAATCCAATATTTCAAATTGAGGTTTTGTAACCAAAATAGCTTTTGGGAAAAAAATTTTGCTTGGACAAAACCTCGATCTTGAGGTAAAACCTAGGTTTTAGAATGGTTTCCAAACAAACCTTAAATTTACAGGGAAATACTCTTCCAAAGCAGCGTAAACAAGAAGCTGCCATGGCAATTTTTTTGGTCTCAACTGGACGCTAAATCTCAACAAACAGTTGAAGTTTTCGAAGGTCAATTTGACAAGTTCATTCAAGAGATTGAATTAGAGGATTGCCTGTTCACTGCCAGCAAAATCGTTGTCAGGAGTGAGAAAGAGCATGCAGTGGCACTCCTTCCTGCAAAATTTGAGCATTAAAAAAGGGCGAAACAAGGGAAGTATTAACTCCAAGTTTTTTCACAAGTAATTTCTTAGTTCAACTTCGATAACATAACGATTGCATAATAGATAACTAAAGGAGTCTCAATTGCATAAAGAAACTGGAGTGGAGATCATAACAATTGTGGAACCGTGAAGCCCTTTAAATGTTGAACCCTCAGACAGCAAGAGGTTAGAATGCAGGCGACTAAAATATGCCATTCAATCTACGGGTAATCAGGTTTCAAATGCAAAACATTAAAAATCCTCCACAGCAATTGTTATGAAAATAAAATATGATCCACATCAAGGACAAATTAGTTAAAACAAAATATGTAACAATTCCTAAATAATGTCATATCAGCCTTCAGCCCTCTGACCTTTGGCCACAGGGACAGAGCTAATAAAGCTTACAACGCAAACACAGGTTTAAATAATTTTAAAAATACCCTTTTTGTTCTACTAACAATAATCTTGAAAAGCCACATGTTTGGTGGCCCCTTCAAACTTAAATGTTCCCTTAAAACCTCTATTTGGCCCCTTCAAATATCCTATCCTAGTTGATGAATGGTGTCTACAGTTTGCATGGAACAAAGAACCAACCGATATTTTAATGATCTTTTTAAAGTTGCATGATCTTATTGTCATTCAGAATCTTAAAGTTCCTGGCAGAAAGTTCTTTACAAGTCTTCTAAAATATTTTACAATTCTTGCATTAAAATTCATGAAGCTAGTGAAAGTCATCATGCTTGTGTATACTTTCTAAAGAGAAGAATTAAACATGGCTTCCAGCTTGACACCTTATTAACATGAAAGCCGTATATTCTTTAGTGTTTATGGAGATAAGCCTACCTCTCTCTCATGGGAACACAAGGACAATTCCAAAAGCCCTGACCAGCCTCAGCAGCTTTATCATCATAATGTCTGAAGCACAATAAGTTTGTTATGAACAATACTTGTCAAATTATCCGTGCAGTCATCTACAGAACTATAGGATTAAGAAAAAACTTCTGATTGGAAAAGAGATAAAAGAGCCAGTAATTACCGGCAGGGGCACAATGGTGCACCCAATGCATCTTTATGATCAGCCAAACCCTATTCCAAAACAGAAACAACATAAGTAACTTCTGTTTTAAAATATTGCAGCAAATGCTTTGGATATTCAGACAAGCTCATACCACAATACATGGTTCAATAAGTTAAAACTAAAGTACACCTGAAAGGGTTCTCTAGGTCAAGTAAAAAATAATCAGTTTTCTAGAGGTAGTGAGAGCCCTTCAAAGGCTGGCTTTGGAACAGAAAGGTAGGAACACCGGTGAGAATGAATGCCATACTGATCTTCTAAAAACCAAATGGTCACCCTCAGTGGTCTAAGATTTGACTATGAGATTGAGATCAACTTATCAATCCATGTGATTAACCATCTAAGCCTGTAGCTTATCATGATCCATAAACGAGTTTAAATTAGGAGCAAACATAATTTGATATGCTCGTAGATGATCCTAAAAGCCTCACCACAACGGTCACAAAAGCAGAAAAACAGTATCCCTAACAATCTCCTGGATGATGAAACAAGGCTAAGATGGTCACATCCTAATATACAAGCATCCATAACGTCTACAGAAGAGGTTTCCTAACTTGAAAGTCATATCGGTAAGAAAATTGATATTCCATAAAGAGTGAATATACCTTAATGACAACAGAAGTGACTCCCTTGTCCACACAAAAGTAAGTTCCTGACTTCCGAGCGTATTGCTCCGAGAACTTCCTCATTATTTCAACAGATTTATCTGATGGCTCCACTGGAAGAACAAGCAAATTAATTCCACATATATGTAATGCTGACAAAATTGGTCACAGAAGCATATGGAAAACTGAAAGCATGAACTAAAAATAGAAACCGTGGAATGGTTTCCTATTTTGCAACGAGAAATTGTAAGCTTTGACTAATGCAGGGCTGGCATGGAAACCGAATTCGCACGTTACGAATTTATTGTGCATACTTGAGTGAAATGAAGAATTCCTCCACTCAGCTAGAGCATAACACAAATTACATGCGGAAAATAATAAGAACTGGCCAAGAAAACTTAGAAATACACCAACATCCAGCTGAGTTCTGAAAGAATTGTCAAGTGAATCTATACCGTCACTGATGTCAAACTAAGAAGACAGCGAATCAGAGCTTGGATGGGCGAATACAGAAGTAGTGGGATCGAAGCAGGAGTTACCTTGGGCTCGAACGACAGGAAAATTGCGGAGGCGTCGAAAGGGTGATGGGATGGAGGGAATGCCAACGGCGAAGGAGGAAGCTTGTAAAGTCATTGCCAACGATTTTTTGCAGCAGAGAATTTCTGTGACCGACCGGTGTGGGCAACGAGAGACTGGAGGCAGTAAATGAAGCCCTGTGATTTTATATTTTATGGTATAACTCTCAAATTAAAATATTTATTTTTATTGTATTTTATCTGATTTAGATTAAATTGTGGGATTATTCGTAAAGCCATCCTCACCACTCGTTGTGAGGATGTCGGCCTGGAAAGTTCCGTAGGCCACTTGGTTCCTAAATATCTTCCCCCCCCCAAAAAAAATCCCGTATCCATGGAAGGAGTTCACACTGGGCTCAGTTTCAGGCCCACTTCAGGCCCATTGTCTACGGAAAAGCCCGATGCTGTGTAATATTTTCTTCTTGTTTTTTTCCTGCCCTGATGGCATCTCTCATGCCTACCACTGCCACATTGACTTTTGGAATGCAAAGATTATTTAAATTGATTTTTTAAATAGAGAAACCAATATATTGGGTAAAAATAAATGTAGTGAGAAGTCAGGAAAATATTGACCTATGGTTGAAGAGGCAAAATGAGAATGGCATATGTTAGATTGGTAGATGGGCACCTTGTGCGTGCGGGAGTCTTTGTTCCATTGCACGACCGTCTGTCACTTCTTCTATACATCCATAGGAAAGTTTTCTTTTGGCCAAAAAAAAAAAGTTTAGATGAGTTGAATATAAAAGTTGACCGGGACCAGAACATACCTCAATGCTCAGATAATGTTTACAAAGGTACTTACAGATCATTTACTGACAGAGTCATCAGATTGTCAACGGAATTTGAACTCATGACCTTGAAGACTGAGTCAATTTATCACGTACTCGACTGACTTTTGTTAACCATTTCATAGAAAAGTTACGAGTAAGACGAGCCTCAGGGCTCAAACCCCACTTTATATTTTTGGCTGTGAAGTCCTCCCACATCAAATTTTGATCCATGACCATTTTTGCATGCATGGCCTCCAGTCCCTACGTCACAACAGTATGTGTGTTAGCGAGCAGGGGGAAAAAAGCCACCTAGTACTGGAGCAAGAAAAAATGGATTAATTCACAGTTGATGTGGGATAATACAATCTGCTATCCAGCGAGTGCTTATTCGCATCCACTTCAGGAAGAAAAGTATATTCTTATCTTTTATAAGATGATCAGAATTTAAACATTATTTCATTGAGCTGTGGAGACTAACATCCTCCGTTAAATCAGTCTGTCATGGAAGTGCGTTGGGTAAGAGTGAATGGAATAATATTAATAAGGGAGGAGGGGGCTGGGGCACATGTTTCGAGAGAGTGTGTGCTTAGTTAATGAATGCTTTTATAGGTGTGATGCTCTTTTATGACTGACATTTGGTTGTTTAATATATACTTGAAGCTATGCTTCCACACAGCGTCATAATTATTTCCCTCAAAGCCACCTCCACTGCCTCCCTTCTTTAATTTAAAATATTACTTATTGGCAAAAAAATAAATTAAAGTATTACTTCCCTCTACACGTAACCCATTATGGTCCCAACTCCTTCATTACTTGCACCTTTCTTTCTTTCTTTCTTCCTTGCTCTCATGTTGCTGTCATCTGAATCTGCGCCGAATCTAAGAAGAACTTGTTTGCTATTCCTTAGTTTCATGTTTGGTTTTGAATCTCAAATTAATTTGTTATCCTGGTGGTACATGACGGCTCACTCAAACCGTGTTTAATCTGTTGCTCTGTCATTACCTAAACCCTCATCAAGTCTTCAGCGCACTGCGCTAAAGTACCTTACTTCTAACAGCGATCTCACCATAGTAAACGTGTTATACAAATTAAAGGAGCAAGTATAGTGCGTACGGTATTCTCGTTTGGATATATATATATATATATGTACACACACATACATGCATAACCTGACAGATTTCTTTGTATAATTTAGCGGATCAATGATGAAGATCCACGAGAATTTCACCTATATGATGATACCCATCAACCGCTACAAAATTGTGTGTTTTTTGCTATTTACTACTAATCATATATAAATGCCCACAAAAGCATGCTCCTAAATAAGTGCAAGGTTTGACCCCTAATAACAAGGGCCCTGTGTGTGTGTGTGTGTGTTCTATAATCTACACATCTTGTCCTTTCTATGTTCTCGTTGGTTGTTTAAATACTTGCACAAAAGAAGGTATTGGTTTGATACACACACACACACACACACACACCAGTGAGAATCTGTTTAAAAAAATTAGAAGTCTAATTGTCTTCCTCTAAAAACAAAAATGCCAACAAGCATGAAAAAATTAACTCATTCGTTCATTCAAAAATAGTTCAGAACCACGAGAGCACAAGTATTATATCAGCCGCCGCATGTGAAGCAATATATATTCGCTTTGAGCAAGAGATCTAAACTTCTAATGGAGGTGCACACGAGAGACGACGATAAACGGCACGGTCTCAACAGAAAGAGATCTGATCCATGTCCCACCAGTTCGATCAGTCTCCAATATGTTAACAAATTTAACTAAATCTGATATTTTTCTGGTTAGCAATAATGTATAACTGATCTTGAACATATAATACAGATGGATTTTCAACCGGAAGTCGATTAATAATTAGTTTCTTTATAATCATATGCTCGACTCTCTTTCTTATTAATTTTAGCTAACTGGTTTCCAGGAAAAAAAAGTTTACATATATAATAGAAAGGCGATGGAAGTAGTAAAAAATAGAGATCTATTACACTGCCGGTGAATACATACCGTCCAAGCATTTTTTTCATTTTAAAAGCATGAAACTTGACGAGTTCCTTATAATATATCAAAACAGAAAATAGAAACATATATCATAAATACATACATACACATATATATAGATACGAACCATCTACCTCAGGAGATCAGAAAGCTTCATACAAAACAAAGTAGCAGTAAATGCAAAGAAACCAGCCAAACCGGCATATATCTGAATATTGTATCTTGTACACACGCACAAAAGATCAAAAGTCACACACTTTAGAGAGAACAACAGTGAAACATCCAACTCTTGATTCTTTAGAAAACAAGGAACTTATATCCTACAACAACAAGATTAATCGAGGGGTTTACCTGAGGTCAAAAGGGAAGGAAAAGTTTTCGAAAAGAAACGATAGAGAAGTCTAAGTAATTAATTTGCTTTGACTACGCAAATTAGAATCGGACCAGGATGCTTGATTCCCCGTAAGAAAAGACGATGACGAAGAGATCATCAGAGGAGGCTTCTTCCATGAGAAGATGAACGAAGCTAAAAGCTCAAGGATGACAGGAAAGGCCAAAGTGAGTAGTCAGGTGGGAATTGATGCTTTTTCTTTCGGCCATGCTTGTTTGAAATGAAGGTCAAGTCTGAGTCGTCGTCTTCTCCTTCCCCTTCTCTTTCTTCGCCTGACGTCGTAGTGATGGCGGCTTTAGGTTTGTGGGGTGAGGGCGATGATGAGGGTGGAGGGGCCAAAGAGAAGAGGAAGGTGTGGGAGCAATGATGGCGATAGGGCACAAAGCAAACAGACATGATGATGACTGGCGTTGAATCAAATGGCAGAGAGAGAGAGAGAGAGAGTGATTGAGAGATTTTCAAGGTTTTTTGTGCCAGGAAAGAAAGATAAGAGGGAAAGGATCATCATGAAGCCTAGGGTTTCTCAAATATAGTATATTGATATAATTCAGCAGAACAGTAACATCATTTCTCTCTCAATGGTATCGTTTGCGAAATTGACTTAAACACTTATAATCACGTTCAACAGTGTTTTTCTGTAAAACGAGATAATCTTCTTCACATATTTACCTCTCTTTATATGAAAGTGCTCATAAGTACTCTCCACTGTGTTAAACGGATTCAATAATGTCGACTCAAAAGCAAGGGGCGAGTTATCCACGTAAGTTGTAAAAAGGTGCAAAGATCACTTTCTTTCGTTGCACTGCCATGTTTATAAAGCTTCGGGAGGACGACAGTTTATTTTTAAGAATATTATTGATATATTTTTAACATCATAATTGTAATTTTAAACTATATTTAGCGTTTCATAGTGTAAGGAAAGTACATTCACTCAAATTGACACAAAATTTATCACACAAACTTAGGTTATGTCTGTATTAGTGTTGACAATCATCTCATATATTTACATTATAAACCATATATTATATTAAAAAGTAACTTTCATCATTAATCCGAATTAACACTGACTTCATAAATCATACTAAAAAATAGTTTTAACACTTACTCATATTATACCGTCAGAGATTCCTTTGGAATGGGACCAAATTATCCATCAATTTTTTTTTTGTAAAAGACCCAAATCTCCTTCTCCCAAATTCTGATTCTTCCCTAGATCTTTCCGGTGGCTTTTGGAATTTTAATTAAAAGTGTAATTAAGAGTAAACTAAACCATACATCAAACTTGTTTTTATTAATTTTTTTATGGATCAACGTGTGTTTGTGCAAATTTTGGTGAATCAACAATTTAAAAGGGTCCGGGTCACCAACGGCGAAAAAAGAATATAGACACTAATGACTTTAGCGTAATATGAGTGATGCTAAATATATTGATGAACTTGCTAGAATACAATAAGATATGAGTGAGCTAGGGAGGAGTAATTAGAAATTTCAGAATGGGAAAAGGGTCCCTCTAATGTGGAATGAAACACTGTATCTGCAGATCTAACCGTCTACCCACCCTGGGATATTAGGGGAGTTGAGGGTGAGTCGTTCGTTTGAGAGATCTCCACATGTCATGCCTAGGATCTTTCCGTTGGACCTTATGTGGCTCTTTGTATGGAAATGGGCATGCTGATTGGGCTTTGGCTTTGTTTGTCCCAAAGTCAATTTTTGGGTATACAACTTACATCGGATGCCTTTTTCTATATCATTACAGGTAACATGTATCGAATGTGGCGGATGTTATTTTCAAGTGTTTGAAAGTTTGGGGATTGGAAACAAGACGGCTTTAGTAGAATTAATGACATTACACATACTATTCGTTAGAGTGTGAATCATATCAACTATAATAATTCAAGACTGAAAGGATTTTGTGATATTGTTGAGTATAAATGTTTAAAGAAAAAGAATTTTATTATTGACTACACAACAATGTGGAACTCTACTTATAAGATGTTGTCATGGCTTTAAGGTTCAAAGATGCTTTTCCCACCTATAAGGAAAGAGAACCACGCTACAATTATGCACCATCAGAAGAGAATTGGAATAAGGTTGAAAAGATTTGTAAAATTTTAGAAGCGTTCAATCTAGTCACCAATGTCATATCAGGAAGTTAGTACCCTATTGTAAATTTGTATCTTCCTGAAGTTTGGAGAGTGAAACAAGTAATTAATGATGCCACATAAGACAGTGCTTTTTTTATAAGAGAAATGACAACCTCAATGAAAGAGAAGTTTGACAAATATTGAGGTGAATGCAATTTGCTAATGGCTATAGAAAGTGTTATTGATCATAGATGCACATCACATGTTACTAATTATTGCTTTCCTTTAATTTAAAAGCCTGATTATGCGTCTTCCGATAATGTAGCAAAAGTGTTAAGTGTTTTAGAATCAATGTATGATGACTATGTTGGCATAATGGAGAGACAACTACCAATGATAAAGTTCATGATGCTGGTAATGATTCTTATGCTTTTTCTATTGTCACTGAACTTGACAAATCATGAGCATTGTTTGTTAAAAACAAGCAATTCCCCAGATGAAATTAGAATTGGAAGTTTACCTTGAGGAGGGTGTTTATATGCATGACATCAATCCTAACTCCTTCATAGTCTTGGAATATTGAAAAAAATAATAGTTTAAAGTATAAGCTTTTATCTAAGATGGCTACTGATATATTAGCTCTTCATATTTCAATTGTGGCATCAGAATCCACATTTAGTAATGGAGGTAGAGTTACTAATGAGTATCGTTATAAATTGAACGAAGAATCAATTGAAGCACTTATTTGTGGTAGGGATTGGCTTCACAATAAGCATGGTTTGAATAAGAAACCAAAAGTGCTATTTTTGAAACAATAAAATGATACCTTATTATAGATATTAATTGTTAAATTGTGTTATGATATACTAATAATATACATTTGATTTATTTTTTTCAGGTGTTGGGACAAGAAGAAATCATGTTGAAGATTTGATGTTTTGTGGCTAGTAGATATGTTTCATCCTGTTAAGGTTGAACAATTAACGATAGACATGTCATGTTTGCTAAATTGTTGCATTATCAGGTTGTGTATTATTGATTGACTAGATTTTAACATTTTTAATGTATTTTAGGATTATTTTAATTGACTATTACGATTTATAACTTATTTTTTTAAGACTTGCTTTAGGTTTTGACTTGTTTTATGCCTTTCTCTATAGCTTATTACTCTGTTAACCCGAAAATTGGCTTTTATACATGCGTAGGCACAAGCCCCAAAAAATGTATGTACATATGCTACATATTAGGCCAGTTTCACTTAAAACAGGATTGACCTAACTTAGTTTGTTTCCATCCTAGAGGCACCTTACTACCTCCAAATAATTATCACATGTATGTGTTCAAGACTCGAACATATTATTCAACCCAAAACAAAACCTACCATTTGATATGGGCGCTAGATGGTCAAATTTCTTTGTATTTACTAGAAGCGTATTTGCATAACAGATTTTGTATGTAACCTTTCACACTGAACACGCAAGTTGAGATGTCTTCTCAGAAAGAAAAAAGGAATCAGCATCCAAAAGTACTTGTAAAATATAATTTAAATATGCTCTGATTTTATATTTTAAGGAAAACCTAACAGAACTGAAACTTGGAAGCGTCATAATAGTGGTGGTGGAGGCAGAGGTGCGATATAATTGTGAATGCTTACATATAACACAGTGCATACATAGTACTTGCTCGACCCAAAAAATAAGGTCACTAGTACAGCTTCCTTCGTGGTGTTCCAAAGCAATGACTCATTCATGTACAAGAAAATAATGGATTTTAATTCTGATTATTCCGCATTGAATAAAAGAGATGTGACACTCAGAAATTTAACATTGACCCACCACCATTTCCTTCTAATCTGAGGTACAGTTATGGTACTAGGGTTAGAATAGCTTGGATGTTGAATCTATTAGGGTCCTGGATGAATATTGTGTATAGCCAATCAATAAACCTCCTTCCACTCCTGAATGAAGAGTGTCAGGACTTGGGGGCATTGCAAAATGCCGACCACAAGAAGAACTTGGGGGGAACACGGACAGATCACATAAGAGTTATTTATCCACCGCAGAAATAAACCTCTCAAACAAATTAATTTTGCAGGAGAAGGAAATCGAATGAAACTCATGAACCACCTCTTTTTTTCAACTACTCATCCCCTAATTTGGACAAAAAATAAGCTGAAATTTGAATGAATCATATATATATTGCATTTACTATTTCTTATTTCCCATGGCCTGTATATATGCATTGTTTCAAAAATTCTTGAGGCCTCTCAACAAATACCAAATTTCATTTGTACATGATTTTACAGATCACTGACAAACTGCAGCGCAAAACCGCCTCCCTGACACAGCTTGTAGGCAGCAATAAGTGAGGAGAAAAGCTTGACGCCAGGATTGCTCACTGTAATCCACACTCAATTCTAATGGCTTCCAGGAGTTGGGGTGACATGCTCGGCCTTGCCCCCTCCTCTTTACCCTTATCCATATCCCTCCCAGATGTCTCCTCTGCCCCCCAACCCCTGTACAGTATCACCTTGCTGGGTTCCTGAGACACCAGAACCCCTCCTGTTGCTTGCTGCCACATTAACGCAACATCGTCTTCAGGACTTTTGAT
>JANTPZ010014184.1:0-23679 GCA_025593235.1 Vachellia pachyceras
GTTGTCGTCAACGTGCGTTTTGGAGATCATGGACTAAACCCTCCATTGCCAGAAGGTTATTATGGCAACGCTATAGTGTTTCCAACCGCAGTTTCAAGTGCCGTTGAGCTTTGTCAGAGTCCATTAGGGTATGGTTTGGAGTTAATAAAGAAAGCCAAGGCCCAAGTGAATGATGAGTACGTTCACTCCGTGGCTGATCTTATAGCTACTAGAGGAACAACATTTTGTGAAACAGCAAGGTCATGTGTGGTATCAGATTTGACCCGTCTTGGACTCAAAGATGTTGATTTTGGGTGGGGCAAGGCAGTGTTTGCTAGTCCTGTTTTGACTGGAGCTGAAATCTTTCGTGGACTAAATTATGTTGTTGAACACAGAAATAGTAAAGGAGAGAAAGGGAGACTGGTTCCTATTTGCTTGCCCCCTGACTGCATGGAGAGGTTTGCCAAAGAGATGGATCATTTACTTAGTGGTGGCATATCCAAGAATCAACAAGTGATGTGAAGGCTATACTCTAATATAAATTAACATAGGTAAGGCCAATGCAAGTTCCGCTTTTATAGTCAAATTAGAGGTTGTGTATGTGTGTTTATTGTTTTTTAATAAGCTATGTTTGTGATGTAGTTCCTCCTGTCCTAAATTTGAGTTAGTAAAGGGGTTTGTATTTCATATGTTAAGTGTTGTATTTAACAAAGGGGATTTTCACCCAATCTCTTTAAATTAATTGTACATGGGAATTACGGGAGTCACACACACGCACACACGCACTGTTCGTCTTTAGCTTACCGCAAGCGTACAGGTCGCAAGTAGTATAAAACTGTCGTTTCTACAAGGACTAAAGCGCAAGTGAGATAATCAACACAATCATGCAATTAATTAGCTTGAGTGAAATCATTTGAATATTTTGTATTCTAAGGGTTTACCAAATTTAAGAAAAATGTCAATAAAATGAGAAAGCCTAATTGGAACTTTAATTTAAGGATGAGAGATTCATAGGATTATTTTTCACCATTGCAATTTATGAGACTTAAATAAATACAACTCTATTAGTGATTAAATGACATTACAATTTTGTCTAAGGTTTAAGAAGCAATTGATTAAGCTTTCTCAAGTTATAACTAAATTAATATCCTCAATTAACATGCATAATCTCTTGCTACAGCTAAAAGAAAATAGTCATTAAGCAACAAGCTTAATCCGACAATGCTAGATTAGTAATTATATCTCTATGTTACCAACAAACCATCCATTTAATAACTAAACTTCAAGTCTATCATAATTTTACTTGAGTTCTACAATTAAACTAGCTCTCTCAAGCTTAATTTAATTAGATAAATCAATCTAAGTGGTGGCCAATCAATTAGAGGCATTAGACACAAGATAAAATTAACATATAATTATCACTAATCACCAAAGAGAGTATTATCAATTCTCAATCCGTGCAATGGTTTAAAATAGTCCTAGTGCATATTAATTAGCTATTAAACATCTCAACCATAAGAAAATACATTCAGGAATTAAAGCCATGAAGGAACAATGATGATAAAATAAATCCCCTATGCCTTCCTTCATTGTGACAGAGATGACTAATTCCAGCTGCCTCCTTCATCTCTCTGTTTTTATGATTCACGCATAGTCGACAGGGGCTCTCACTGCTGTGACGGAATCGAAGAGGGAATAAATGAAGTCTCCAGCTGCTGCATCATGTTTCTTTTCATCTCCAGTCGCCTCTCTCAGCCGACGCTAGCTTCTGTGCCCACAGCCGACGCCTCCTTTCTTTCTCCTCGGTTCTGAAATGTTCAGAACCTCTCCCTTTGCCGAAGCTCGGACGCACATGCATAGTCGCTCTCTCCGGACGCCTTCTGCTCACACCAGCACCAGCACCGTCGACGCACCCCAGCTCCAGCTCTCTCTGTCGAAGCCTCTCTCAGCTCTCCTTCCTGTTATAGGCGACACTACACGCCCAGTCACTCTCAACTCTCTCTGCTCTTAGGTTTCCGCGATGCTCAGCTTCCCCCCACCCTCACATGCCATCACTGCTAGGCTCTTTGAATCTCCAATCTTTTGCTCCCCAAGTCCAAAACGGTGCCTCTCTCCAATCCTTACCTAGATTAGATCGGATTAGACGGGGTCATAGAGACGATCCCAATTATAAACCATTGGACACGAAGAAAAGAAAGAAGTGGTTGGGTTTGAGAGAGTTGATGAGGAGTGAGGGAGAGAGAAAGCAAGAGAAAGGAGAGTGATGTCAAAGTGGATTGATGAGGAATAAGGTAGAGAGAAGGTAAGAGAAGGGTGTGGTGTAAAATTTGATAGGATTGGGGAGGAAGAAGAGAGGAGATAGTTCAAGTAATTGCCATTCTTTTTTTTTTTTTTTTAAAAAAATACTGTGTTGGATGGATTAAGTGGTCTGATGTATTAACTTGAAACTCGATCAAAAAGGGTCAATCAACTTGATATCTTCATCATATTGCTGTTTTTTTATCGAGTTGGACAAGACTGGACATCGTTAGGCTGGATTATGAATTACATGGACAGCTCTGACAATTTGAAATATATATATATATATATATAGACAAGTCATCCACCATCTGATCAATATGTCCACCATCTCAGTTTACATTATCAACAGTGTTATAGGAACTAAGCATCTATCTATAGCCAAATTATTCTGGTTTCTTGAGAAAAAAGAAGTAAATTTTGTGGGTTGATTGGGTATTATGATCTGTATTTAAAAGAAAGAAACTCGTGGACAAATGGCAAATACAAAAACAACAGGGCTCTTTAGACATTTAAGCAAGCTACATTTGCATGGGATAAGTATATACGAATTCGACTCCTTAATCTATATATGTATATATATAAGTGGGTTGACTTTTTCAATAAAACTAAAAAATTTAAATAAAATATTTAGTTATAATTTATATTAAAATACTTATATGTATAAATAGATTATATATTAGTTTGAGTTATGAAAATTAGTTTAAAAATGATAAATATATCAGTTTATTAATTTTTATAATCTCCTAAAAAAACAACTCTTGTTTTAAGGACTAGAGGTAGTGTAGCGTCTGTTTAGGAGCAAACATCTTTATAATTATTATTTTCCACATCATTATAGATACACATGTAATTGTGAATAAGTGAAGATAAAAACTAGGAAAAGAAGAGTGATATATATTGCAAGTCATTCTCCACAAATCATTTTCTGAACAAATTAAGATTCTAAGTTATATATATGTATTTAAAAATTAAAATAGCATTCTTTCTCTTATTAATATAATTTATATAGCTATATTTGTGCATGATATTTTGATGAAATGTCCAGTTCACAAAACTCAGGACGTAAGTCGATCTTTTTCGCCTCCACTAACAAAAAGATCGTACCGTGATGTAAATACAATCTTTACGTTAATAATTATACCAAAGCAGGGCAATATTTTTCCTCTACAACTAATATAAAGTGTAAGATTAATATTAAAAAACATGCTGAATAAAATAATTATTATTTTCCACATCAACATATAGACTTATGTATTGTGAATAAGTGAAGATTTTACGGGTGATTTATGTTGCGACTTGTTTTCCACAGATCAAACAAATTAAGAGTCTAATATATAAATATGTATTTAGAATTAAAATACCATTCATTCTCTTATGCATATAATTTATATAGCCATATTTGTGCATGACGTTTTACTGAAATGTCCTATTCACAAAACCCAGCATCATACGTCGATCTTTTTCGCCTCCATTAGGAACATGATGGTACCTTGTTGAAAGTATAAACTTAGCCTAACATATTTTTCTAAGACTTCCTTTTATGCCAAGAAAGATATACCTAAGCTGGAACATGTTTTTTCTATACAATTAACATAGTATAAAATGGTAAATATATTATGTATTTAGCTTCATTGATCTCCCAAAAAAGTAAAATGGAGCTTATATTAATAACACGTGTGGTAATATTAATTTTTAAGAGTGTGCATGTGTCTGTGTGTATGAGGAGGATTATCATCTGTATTTTTCTTATGTTAGGATGTGTAAGTTTGCGTGGAATGTGGGAACTCTAACATAAAATAGAATTAGATTAGGCTAGGTATGATATATATATATATATATATATATTGTTGGAGTTACTGGAGTCAGTCTGCCCTTTATGGACTGATCCAATAAATCAGGAAAAATGAATTTATTCCATAATATTAAGATTAATTAATTAAAAATAATCAGATAAAATATGGAATGTTGACTCAACTGTGAATCTGATAAATATGCAAAATATGCTCAAATATATAAATTAAATGTTGATTATTTAATTTTTATCATTTAAATAAGGGAAAATAGGCGAAAATCCCCATTTGGAAATTAATTAGATAATTGAACCTGCGCAAACTTGAAAGTTCAGTTGTATGTAACATGGAAATTTAGTTGCAAATATTGTGGAATTCAGAGGTTGAGATAAGCTCTCAACTGATGATGGTTGTTGAAGTTTTGAGTTTCCAAAATATTCCATCGCTCTACTATAAATAAAGGGTCTCCCCATCAGTTTTACTTACCTAGTCGCTGGATGTTTTGACTCTCTTACTCTCTCCATATTATTTTTTGTGTGGTGTTCTATTGTGCCACCTCGTCTGGGCTCTAGTTTTTTTTAGTAGTCTGAGCTAGTTTAAATTTTTGAGTTGTCTTTAGTGGTTCAATTCACAGAGATTCGCATGTTTAACCCGGATCCGAACAATATCCGTTTGGCACGTCTTTCTCCCTATTTTGAACTTTTTTTCCTTCATTGATATCAGAGTAGCGCTGATCTTAAGGTTGTGTTTACATGTTTCATGTTTAAAGCGTTATTATTTTTATTCCTTTTGCGCATATACGATTCAATATATGTTTATATAGGGTTAGGGCGTAACTTTATTTTCTGAACTCTTAGTAGAGTAGACGTCCAAGTACAATGATTCGATTATGACTTGACCTTCAACTAGGTCTCAGCCATAACACAATTGCTGTCACACATTAGCTATAGATGATAAGACTGCAGTCGTAGCTATTAAAGTTGGAAGAACTAGAAGATAATATATCAGAAGTAAGAATGTGGCAGAAACTCTAATAATGACGAGTTCTCTCATTGCCACATGAGATGAACCGATAAAGTCACAGTAGATACCACTATGTAAGTTTATTCCTCAATTGCAGTAGCGAGAGCAAATTCTTCATGAATCTATTTAGATAAATGTGGCACTTGTTGTGGATTTTTGTTTTGCACCTTATTTTTTTATTTTGAAGACGGAAGAAATTAACACCAAAAACATTTGAGAATACAGATATAATTTCAAGAAATTAAACATTGAGATTAAATTAAAAATTATAATAAATTATACTAATTACATATTGTTTATTTTTTAAACGCCTTAATTATTTTGTTTTATTTGACACCTTGTTTATTTTTTATTTTAAGCTAATTAAATTATACTAAACTCTCTTGAACTTTACGTCACAAATGTAAATAATCTCTATAACTTCAGAAATTTTACAATAAACTTATTTGGATTCTTAGATAACTCATATACTATTAATTTTGTTTATTATTTATCTACAAATGGCTTAAAATTATATATAACTCATAAGGAGAGTGTTTGTTGGGCTCATTTATAGGCAAGAAATCCACGAAGCTTTTCGGATACTTTTATTTTGGGCGCTAAAATTATTGGTGTGGTCAATATAATAAATATCAATAATTCAGTAGATGAAGATATTTTTTTGTTCATAAAAAAGGAGTATAATTTTTTTTAATTCAAAATAAAAGCACTCATGTTAAGTACATTCTTATTATTTAATTAATTTGACTAAATTATGTATTAAAAAGGCAAATTAAATTGTTCAAACTAATTGATGAAAGTTTATTGGAAATAACTGGTTAATTTCTTCGAGTTAAAAACTTCAGTCACTCGCATTTAAGGCATATATCTAATCAAAAGGGGTGAGGCCATAATTAAAAGTTGAAATAAACGGATGTTGTGGCATGCATTGACTTGACTTGATTGGTTGAGGAATATATAAATATCGAGATCGTTTGGCTGAGAATGTGAGGAATATAACTTGCTTTATATATGGTCGTTGGCAACCAAAAAAAAAAAAAGTTGGTTTGAGGTTTATATTCTTGGACATGTTATTCTACACGTATAGAGACATGTATAGATACTACAATGCTAATATATAAGAGTAGTCGTCAGAAAAATATAACAGAACAGTAGCAATGTCTTTTTCTCCTAAAGCTTCCTTGCTTTATGATTTTCTGTCTTCGTTTCAAAGGGGGGAAAACTCAGAGTAAATGTTACCAAAAAATCAGAAAATGAAAGACAGAAATAAGATTGGTAAATATATCTGATAATATTGCCTTCAACGCCAAGTAGAGTAGGATATATGCTTTCAGAATCTAGTGAGGCAATCACATATAATGTGTGTTAGAATGTAATAAACTGCATTTCTTCGACCAAAACATTAAAAAGATGTTTGATATATTATCTTTGTAGTTTGATACATTATCTTGAGTTTAATTTATTTAACAGAATAATCTTGAAAGTAGTAGACGGCAGTGATTAATTGTATAAACGTAGTAATATTTAGAAGTTGAATTCGATTTAATTATTTTTAGCCTTTTTGAATAATTAAAGTCTCTTTCTATTAATATTAGCTTCTGTTGTATTTGTTCCTCTCATTTCCAAACCATCCATATTCACATTGTTCCTCGCTAACCATAGTTCGAACTAGAAGTAAAATAAAATAAAATTTTTATTAAATAAACTTGAAGCAACATTAAAGTCATAACAGCAGCAGCAGCAGTAGTAATACTAATAATAATTCTGAATTTAATCTTCCATAAAGTTGTACTTTTCATAATGGTAAGATTTGACTCAGAGTTATTAGATATTTGAATCACTCACTTTATTTGCAGAACATTCTCAACATAACAAAACATAAAGAGAAAGAAATCTAAACAAAAAAGAAAGTGCAAGAGATCAGATCCATTCTTACTCCTCCACCAACCCAATAGTTGAAGTCTGGCCAATAAGATGAGAATCTCTGCTACTTTATTTAACCATCTACATGATCAAGCAAAGTCCATCACACATTCTCGAATTATACAAAATGTATATTATATACAAGCTTGTATATAATTCACATGTTAGACAAGACCAACAATAACAAATGTAATAGGAAAATTTTTTGAATGAATATATATATATATATATTAAAGTTCAAACCTATCATTATCAAGTTTGAACGTATATCCTCGTAACAACGCATAAAAATAATTCAGCGATTGAGTCTTAATTATTATGAGGGTATCACACAATTGTATAATAAAAATGCGTACCTATTAGTCTTGGAATCTTCTCTTTATCTTTGCCTTTAGAATAGCAAGACGAACATAAATCCAGTCATTCATGTTTTCATAGAATTGAAAGATGGAATGCCTCCATGAATGCTTAAGAATCAAAGTCCCACAAACTCCCCAAAATCCAACGATGAAGCCAAGAGCCAAGCTCACATAAAATCCAAAGCTTATGAGATTATCGTCTCCATCTGCATCCATGTTATGACTTGGGTTGGGATTCAGATATGAACTTCCATCTTCCGGACATCTCTCTGTTAGTGGTGGGCCACAAAGCCCCTTGTTTCCCATATAACTGGAAGCATTGAAGGTTTGAAGCTGAGTCGCAGTTGGTATTTTGCCTGACAAATTGTTGAAGGATAATCTCAAGACACTGAGAAAACTCAAATTTGAGAAGCTGATTGGGATTTCACCAGAAAGAGAGTTGTTGGACAAATCAAGTGATTCCAACCTTTGCATTCGACCCACATTGAAAGGAATGGAACCTTTCAAATTGTTGAAGGACAGGTTTAGGGAAGCCAATGCCACAAGTTTAGTTATGCCACTTGGGATCTCTCCTGTTAAGCGATTGCACGAGAGATCAATGGTTTTCAAGAGTCCCAAAATCTTACTGTACTCAGCATCTTGTCCTTTCCAAGACAACGTTGCGATGTCATGGAAGACTTGTGATGAATCGAAGAATGAAAGATCATAATAAAAAATTGCTTGCGTTTCAGAAGTCATATTTAACATGGCACTCAAATCACCAAAGCAATGAGGTATATCTCCTGTTATGTTATTTTTTGAGAGATCTAAGATTTGAAGATGTGGCAAATTACATAAATTTGTAGGAATGCTTCCTTGCAGCTTATTTTCTCTCAAACGTAAACCAATCAAATTGTGCAAGTATTGCCCTATCCATGATGGTAATTTTCCGTGCAAATTATTCTTCCCGAAATCAATGAAGCTCAAGTACAAAGAATTCATCAAAGATGGCAAATTTCCAGAGAGGTTATTGTTATTCAGATGGATACTTCGAAGATCGTTCAAAGTACCAATTGAATTTGGTATTGCCCCATAAAAATGATTGTTTTCCAATCTTAGAACCCTCAAATTTGGAAGTTGGCCCCAACAATCAGGAAGTCTACCAGACAAAACATTGCTTGAGATGTCAAGATAATATAACATTGGTTGAAATGTTGCACAAATGGAAGATATGGTTCCTGAAAACATATTATTCGAGAGAAGCAGCGTTGATGCATTTGGTGGAAAATATGGTAGGGAACCAGATAAATTGTTGAAACTCAAATCCCAATTATAATCTTTATTTCGAATATTATGGAAAATAAGTTGCATTCGTTGCATTTCCAAGACTGACTTTGGCAACTCTCCATAAAGTCTGTTATGGGAAAGATTCAAGTATTCGATAGAATTCAGCCAAAACGATTGGGGAATCGAATCTGAAATTGAGGCGTTAGAAATATCCAACACGTCAAGATCTGTTTGATATTTTAACCACCTTGGAAAGTGGGGACCAAAATTGCATGATGCTGCTGAAAATACAAACAACTGAAAAGGTGGCACCCAATTCGAACTGACATTGAAGAAAATCGGATTTTGTGGCACTCTTAAAACTCTTAAATTAGAGAGGGTTGAAAGATGTGTTTCATTAACTGATCCATGAAGACCAGTATTCCCAAGATTTAAATTCATTAGTTGTGAAAATTCTAAAAAATAGGAAACGGTCCATTGCTGAAAGGATTGTCACTTAAATCCAAGACCTGTATACTATTTTGAGCACACCTTAACTGAGGTATCCAGTCGCTTAATTGTCCTGACAAACTGTTATTGGACAGGGATAACGTTTGTAATTGGCACAGATTTGAGAAGGACTTGAGCGTGCTATTCTCAAGCTTATTGCCTTCAAGATAAATAGCTTCAAGAGAAGTGGTATTTGTGAAAGCGTCAGAAGGAACATGTCGCAAAGAATTACCATCAAGACTTAAATATACAAGAGAATTCATATTTGAAAAACCTTTGGGGCTAATTAATTGCAAAGCATTTAACGAAAGATCCAAATCTTGAAGGGAATTTATTTGCAGAGCATTTGGAAAAATATGTTGCAAATTGTTAAAGGAGAGATCAAGATCTATTAATACCTTGCTAATGTTAGACAACCAAGGTAGGATTGAAGAGTCTAAATAATTGTATGAAAGAGAAAGGACTTGGAGGGAAGTGGAAGAATTAGTGTGGACAAAAGATGCAGGATTGACATTATGAGACGTGATAGCACAACCAACCAAGGAAATATGAGACAGATAGGGAGCTTTGGATAATGATGATTGCCAATCAACAGCTTGACTTAGATTAACGCCTGACAGATCAAGATATGTCAAAGAAGAAAGGTGAGAGATCCACTCAAGATCATTCACAATCAAACCATCATTATCGGAAAGGTCGAGAGTTTGCAAATTGGATAGATTTTGCAGTCCTTGAGGAATGGTGCCACCAATCCAAGTTTGAGACATACTTAACTCCCTTAGCGGACCAAGTGAACCAATGCATTTTGGAATTTTGCTCCCTTCGAAATTATTCTCATCGAGATTCAAGTGAGTTAGATGATGTAAATCACATAATGAAGGATCGATATTACCTCTCAATAATACATTGGAATCAGGATAATCGCCATTACCTTCAAGAGAGAGCTTACCTTCAAGAGAGAGCTCAATAACATGACCAGTCAAATTATTGCATGAAACTCCACTCCATTGACAGCAATCAACTTCAGTTTTCCACGAGGACAAAATGCCGAACCCATCAATGAATCCACCTTTCAACTTAAGAAGAGATTGCTTATCTGTCTCTATGCAACTCTTCTTCATGATGGAATGTCCTGCACTCCAAGAGAAACATAAAACCCAAACAAGCCAAAACAAACTCGACTTTGGGCTCCACATGATGGAAATGAACATGCTGAATTGGAATTCTTTAGATTGAAATATATTAAGAATTGGGACGATCCTTGGGCTCTTTATAGGCAAGATAATCACCAAGCTTTTGAGATAAATTTAGTTTGGATGGTAAAATTATTGGCGTTATCAATGTGAAAGATACCATTAATTCTGCAGATGGAGACTTTTTTGTGGATTAAAATAGGAGAATAAAATTTTTATTCAAAATAAAATCAATCAACGTTAAATACATTCTTTCCATTTAATTAATTTGTCGAAATCATGTATTAAACAGGAAAATTAAATTGTTTAACCAATGGATGAAAGTTTATTCTAAATAATTCGTTAATTTCTTAAAGTTGAAAACTTTAGTCACTCTCATTTGATGCAGCTTTCTAATGAAGAAGGGTGAGGTTAGAATTAAAAATCTAGTCACTCTCATGCTGTCGTGGCATGCATTGACTTGAGTTGTGTGATTTATTTCTAACAACGTAAGTGACACTCCCACAATTTATTCTTAGCGTGTATACAAAGATCCACGTATAGCATATAAATCAATTTCTTTTAATGTTATTGAAAATAATATTAATTTATCGATCTTAATTAGTAATTGAATTTTTAGATCAGACCACATATATGCCACGTTTTAATTTAAATACCTTTTAACTTACAAATTTAAAATTGAAGATTAACATGCCAACATTTAAATTAGATCGCCCTTGGCGCCTTATCTTTTTTTTTTGGGAAATTATCTTTTTGTAAAATTTTATTTGAATAATTTAAATTTATGATATTTTATTTGAGATCAAGTTATAAGATATATTAAATAGATATATACACACTCATATACTTTATTAAAAATAAAGTATTATAACTACTTCATTATTAAGCTTCGAAATTCATGAACACAGCTTTGAATAAAAGGCAGTGGAATTGTCTTTGCATGACTTTCGAGATTTCTAACAATAATGGAAATAACTCTGAACAGTTTTCCTTCTTTCTTTTTTCTTTTTCAAAATTATGTGTATGGTTTTAATTTGTCATCCATGCCGTATTAGCTTAGGAACATCCCTTTTTATATCTTGAAAAATAAACAATATATTTTTACCGTCTCATCTCCACCACCCTTGAATTAATAAAATGGATGCTTCATGATGACGATGAACATGCATAATTGGAATTCTTTTAATTGGAATATGGTAAGAACAGGGACTATCCTTGGGCTCATTTATAGGCAAGAAATCCGCCAAGCTTTTCAAATAATTTTATTTTGGGTAGTAAAACACGGCTTTTGACTGGTCAGAATTAGAATACTAGGAATTAATATTATTCCTCCTTTTCTTTTTATGGATTTTGTATTAGTTTGATTGGGTGAGGATGTGGGGAATATAACTTGCTTTGTGGCCGTTGGCAGGAAATTCACCAAGCTTTTATGATACTGTTTATTTTGGACGGTGGAAGATTAATAATTCATTAGGTGAGGATTTTTTGTTGGTAACAAAGGAGTATGATTTTTTATTCAAAATAAAAACAATCGATGTTAAATATATTCTTAACATCTAATTGATTTGAACTATCTAAATTTTGTATTATACAGTAAAATTAAATTGTTTGAACCAATGGATGAAAGTCTATTCAAAATAATTCTTTAATTTCTCAAAGTTAAAAACTTCAGTCATTTTCATTTGATGGAGATTTCTAATGAAGAATGGTCAGACCAGAATTGAAAGTAGAAATAGGAGTCTGTCGTGACATGTAAGTGTGTGCTGTATTTAATATTTGTATATTTAATTCCTACATGTAAAAGCCTACAAAACATGTATAAAACTTAATTCTTTAATATAACATTTGTATATTTATAGTAATGAGTTGTTAATTTTGAAAGTTTAAAACAGACCATATCTATGTTAGGTTTTAATTTAAATACTTTTCAACTTACAAAGTTAACATTTTAAAATCTCTAAAGCAATTAATAATACAATAAAAATACTGCTCCATATTAATAAGTTTTATTTCTATCAAATATATATATTAATAGTAAAAATATTACTAATAATACCCGTAAAAATTGCTGCAACTAATCTTTTTCGATAATTCAAATTGCTTAAATTTTATTTGAGATCAAGTTATAAGATATATTGAATAGATATATACACTCATATACTTTATTAAAAATAAAATATTTTAACTGATTCATTATTAAACTTTTAGGAAAAAACCACTTGAAATTAAGTTAGAAAATGATACTCCACCGATTCTAAGTTTTAAATTATATCACTTTTTTTTAATATTATCTTTTTTTAAATTAGCCTTATTGATGCTCCTCAATAATAAGAGTAGGGAAGATGTACTGTGGAGTGAATGAATCCAATTGGGGTAATTCATAAACAATCAATTCACCAAGTTTTTCAGAGAATTTTATTTTGGGCAGTAAAATTATTACCGTGATCAATGTGATAGATCCTTTATCGATAAAAAAAGGAGTATATTTTTTTTAATTTGAAATTAAAACAATTGATGCTTACCATCTAATTAATTTCAACTGTCTAAATTTTATATTTAAAAGGAAAATTGTGTGAACCAACTCATGAAATTAAAGTTTATATTGAATAATTCCTTGATTTCCAACTCAAGCAACAGTTAACGTCAATCACTCTGTGAAGGACGTCGTCGTTGAGTTTCAAAGTCTTTTCCAAGCATGACTGACTTGTGTTAATTTCTAACAACGTGAGCTACACCCCTCGAAGAATTAATGTGGTCGAAAATTTTTATTCACGTCGTATCCTCGAAGAATTGTTTGTGGACCCATAAACACGGCTTTCACTAATATCAACTTTATTAACTCTACATTAAAATTCAATAACTTTTAAACTTTATCCCTATTTAATATCGAATATAACACATGAGAGCAAAGTCATCATATAATAAATTAAATGTAAAATTATACATTTACATGAAAAAATTTAATAAGATGATATATAAATAGGATCAAATAAATCATTCACTCTGTACCCTATAAATACGAAATAAAAAATTATTGATTACATCATTTTACACTCCTTTTTAAATGAAACAGTAATTAATTGTCAACACCGAAATTATCGGATATGAAAATATATAGTGACTTATAAAAAAGTTTTGCTTATAAAAATGATTCTTAGTTCTATCTTATTACATATAATTGTTTGGGTTGAGCTAATGACTCCATTATTGTTGGGCTTTATCCGTGGATTTGGATCGGGTCGTGTGATTTGACCGCTTTCATGAGTTTTTGTGCGTGTGTTCAGATTGAGTTCTATGTACCCATCATCCGTGGGTTCAACTGGTGAAGGTATTGGACATTCTCACCAAAGGGAGAGGGTTCGATACCGGGGAAGGTCACTTTGTTGTGGCTCCAGTCGCGGCGCTTGGGGAGGCATCTTAGCTCCTGGGTGCTTAGGTAAACGCCTGAGAGTAATTGACGGCTCACCCTGCCCAACATTGGTATGACCTAAGAGGAAGGGAGATTTCGCCCTGCCCTTGGCTTGTGGGTGAGCCCAACCCCCTGCCTAAAATTTAGGTAACTTCAGATTGAGTTCTATGCAGTTAACTCCTTGACATTTAAAGCTTGCTTGTTGGAGCGTTTGGAAAAGTCAAACGCATGTGCAACAGTATTTTTCTTTAACATTAGGTCGTTGAATGAGTTGATTGTGTAGAGCTTGCTTTAAGATGATATATTACTTGTTGGTAATTCCATCAATTTAAGTTAAGTAGCATTGAATGAAAAAATTAATTACTTCTTAATCCAATCAAAAAGCATTGATGTAATTGAATCATGTTCCATAGTTGAAACCCCTAAATCGTAAATTAATATAATTTGGTTGATTGAGTTCATATAGTGCATAGTAGAGCCAGCAGTTATATTGTGAGCCATTTCACTACTGAATTTTCTTAAGCAACCAATTATGTTGAGCTAATAATCCAATTTTATACTTAAAAAACTAATTATATTAAAGGTAATAACATAAGATATATAATCACTGAAAAATAATTGGGATTATATAGAGAGTATGTAGAGAATCTGTGACACTTCTTTAAAACTCACTTAATATAAATGAAATTTTACATTTTGTATCAAAACAAAATACCAACTATAGGGAATTTGGGATACTTTTCAAAACTTAACCCTAACATCTTGCTTGGCAGAGGGGTTCGGAGAGAGAAGGTGAGAATATTTTTTATGAATTAGATTTAAAAAAATTAAGAAAGTGGGATTACAAAATTTTAATGTAGAGAATACGTAAGACAAAAGAGTAAGAAAAGCTAATTTAAATTTTCTAGTTCCACTTCTTTAATTTTTTTCCTAATCCCAACTTATAAAAAATTTCCCTCCCCTTCCTCCAAGTCCAAGCAGCCATTTAATATTTAATATTTAATGCGTAGACACGAAAAATGCCTATAAAGAGATACTATATATAAGAAAGAAAATAGGACCTTTGTCCAAGATCAAAATAAAATCTTGCAATGGAACTAATATTTAATATAAGAACTATGAATGTTGCTCTATGCTAAATATAAATTATACAGGTAACACGTCTCAAGTGTGGTGGTTTCATCTTTAGTCTTCGCATGAACCATAGTATGAGAGATGGACCTGGAATTGCCCAATTCATGAACGCTCTCTGTCCAAAATAGCCAAAGGAGAAACCCAACCTTCAATCCTACCTGTGTGGAACAGAGATCCTCTAAATGCAAGAGACTCACCAAACATCACATGTATCCAACATGAGTTAGATGAAATTGTCGGAAACCCTATCCCCTCCACAAACATCCTTCACCGCTCATTCTTCTTCGTACCAACCTAGATCTCTTTCCTCTGTAAATTCCTCCCCAAACATCTCTCTCACTCAACCTCATTCGATGTTGTCACCGCATGTCTCTGGTATTGTGTTACAAAAGCCTTAAAACTTATCCACAAGACAATGTCCGTCTCATGTTCCTCGCTAATGCGTGTGTGTAACGTGATAGAATATTCAACCCTCCATTACCTAAAGATTTCAATGGCAATGTCGCGGCTGCCAGAGAACTGTGTGAAGTTGGTTAGGAAGAAAACGCCGTCGTGCGTTAGAGTACGGTTTGGCGTTGGTTAGGAAAACGAAGGATATAGTGAATGGAGGGTATCTTCAGTCTGTGGCTGATCGGTTGGTTAGTAGAGGACGACCAAGCTTTACGACTATGAGGTCGTTTGTTGTTGCGGATTTCTCACAACTTGGATTTAAGGATATTGAGTTTGGTTGGGGCAAGGCTGTGTATGGTGGTCCTGCTTTGAGTGGACTTGGGACTTTTGAAGGATTCACATTTTATGTTGGATATACAAATAGTAAAGGTGAGGAAGGTAGAATTGTTCCTGTTTGCTTGCCACCAGAAGGATTCACATCTTCAGTCTGCCATTGTTTGTTATTGTTCTTGATAAGTGTGCGTGCGAGTGTGTGTGTGATGCACGTATGTAGGCTCGTGTTTATTCATGATATCGCAGCTTTTAATGAAAGTTGTATTATCAGTTTTTTTGAAATTTTAGGCAGTGGGTTGGGCTCACCCACAAGCCAAGGGCAGGGCGAAATCTCCTTTCCTCTTAGGTCATACCAATGTTGGGCAGGACGAGCCGTCAATTACCCTCAGGCGTTTACCTAAGCACCCAGGAGCTAGGATGCCTCCCCAAGCGCCGCAACTGGAGCTACAACAAAGTGACCTTTCCCGGTATCGAACCCTCTCCCTTTGGTGAGAGTGTCCAATACCTTCGCCAGCTAAACTCACGGACGATGGGTAGTTGTATTATCAGTTGTTTCTATTGAGTTGGAAGTCCTTTTACAAATATTCACTAAATGCTTAAGCATGTAATCGTAACTTTCATTGTTGCAAATCTTAGTTTCATAAAGAAACGTGTATAGCAATTTAACCCATGACATATTATGATATGTACTCTCTGTGTGTGTGTATGAGATACATGAATTAATCATATTTTGTCAAGTGAATTTGTAACATTTTGCGGGAATTCTGGTCCTATTGTTGGGCTTTTATTGGGTTCAAATGCATTAAATATGATTAATGACAATTATGTGAGATTAAATATAATCAAGGTTAAATGGTCATATTTTTAATCATTTTTGTTAAATGATTGATTTTAGGGACCTTTGATGTTACTCATTATTAATTATCATTGCAGGTACCTTGAGAAGAAATTGTGATCCATTGTATCCTACTTGGTAAAGGAATTGATTGCTAAGGATACTAATAGCAATTGGGCATGTACTAATGTAGCCATGGTACTAAAAGCAATGGCCCACATATTTGGGTTTCCACGGAGCAAACCTGGGAAGCTATTTAGAGGAATCCATTTTAACAATTCATCAATCATTCACACAAAAAAAAGAGGCCCACACAAACCCTCATATTCATATATTCCATTCTCAGCCACCACCCAAAAAGCCCATTTATTCCATTCCCCAAACCAATTTTCATACGCATAGGAGGATGGAGAAATATTGGAACGAAGTGGATGCAATTGGGATTCCAGCCCTCAATTCCAGCGGCCCACGCATCTCCATTTTATTCATTCAATTATTCCATTCTCCGCCCACACACGCATGCACCTGAAGACCACGAGAGGCGGCACATATTCAATATTAGGGATATTCCATTCTCAAGCTGTGAGCACAGAGGTGGCCGCCACACGTTCCATTCTTCCAGCCATTCAATACCTCCAGACGCCATTTTTTTATTCCATCAATCACCTATTCATTCCAGAGAGCAAAGACCCAATCCTCACCCATTTTTCTATCGGCTTCATTTCCATTCAGCGACGCACACACAGCCACAAGCAGAGGGAGAAGAAAGAAGCCAACTCCGCCACTATTGCTCCAGCTTGGTTCCAAGATGATGATGGCTGTGTTTGGACGTTTGGAATTGATGATGGAAATTATTGGCTAGAATTATGATTCTCTAATTCAACAACAATGGCATGAGCTTGAGTCTTCAAAGGGGAGTTTTTAGTTACTTTAATTTCATGTCCAATAATTGTTTAACAATTCCTAGGTCTTAGGATAGTTATTCTAATTGTTGGAACAATTTTAATTGCTTAAGTTGGATTATATCGTGGAGATTATTGTGACTGGAATTATTGCTTTGCAATTGATATTGGATTTATTATAGCTCTAATTTCAAGTATAATGTTGTGGTATCACATTGTATTGAATTTAGAGTGAATATTTTGTGATTTTCTAAGGTGGCTTAGAATCTTGGATCAAATAATCTTTTGCTAGCTTTAATTCTATTTGAATTTAAGAGTTACAATTAAGCAGTGGTTTTATTATCCTTAATTCCTCTTTACTATTTTGGTGGCAGTTAGTAAATTGGAAGTTTGAAAAATATTTTGTGGCAATTCGAGGTGGCTCGGTTGTTGGATTAAAGCTTAATTATAATTCTTTAATTCATTATTTTAACTTCCATATCTATTGAAGTGATGATTGCCGGCATTGTTGAGTTGGAGAATTGATTTCCATCATTGTTTATTCGTATTTCCTTTATCTTCATTTTTTTTACTTGTTTTCATATTCAAAAATACCAAAAAGAAGTATTTTAATTTTAGTTTAATTCATAGTATCCACATAAAATTTCCTCCAACTGATTTTCAATTTGAGTTACTCGCATTTAATTACTAGGATTTCATTTCGTTTTATCAGCTCCTCAAAGTGAATACGACCCGGATTGGTGCTATCCTATATTAATCGGTTAAAATCTTTGACGCGGACTAAGGCGACTAAAGGTTTGTTCGTCAAAATGGCGCCGTTGCCGGGGAGCCAAGGAATTGATTTTCTAGTAGTTAAGTGTCAAGTAACTTGATTGGAGTTCATTTTTCTTCTTTTATTTTCAGATTTTTCTTAATTTTCATTTTTGTTAGCTTTTGCATTTCTTTCAAGTATTTTGCGTTTTGTTTTCTTTTCGTTATTGGTTGATTGTTCATGCTTCATGTTTTAGTTTTTTTTATTTTAGTTGAATTAGTGTGTTTTGTTTCATTTTTCTTTTTACCCTTAATTTTCTCTCTTTGTAGATATATATATGGAAGACCATTTCTCTCAAAGCCTTGCAACCATAGAACAAAAATTAGAGGAGAGTCTACAAACATTGATCAACAGTCAAAAGGGATGTTCACTTGGTCAAAAATTTAGTAATCCATTCCATAATCTATACTATGAACCTCACCACCAACCATCATTTCAAACCTCCCAACCATTATCTCCACCTCATAAACCATACTATGATCCTCCTCCTCCATCATATAACCCATATCTCGAACCCATACAACCGTTACATCAACGACCATATAATCCATCCCCTCCACCATATGAACCATATCAACAACACAATTCTCCGTCCAACCTACCTACCTCCAAATCTCCAATAACACTATATGATCATCCTTTCCAATCTAATTTCCACCCACTTCAACCAGTTTGTGAACCTTCTTTCCCCTCCATCCTATCACGCCTCAACCAAGTGAACTAGATATTCTTCTTTCTTCACATAACTTGGATGATTTGACCAATGCCTTGACAAGAAAGTATGACACACTCAAGGAGAAATACCTTATGCTACTTATGCAAGGGACAACTGAAATTTCTGAGGAGATGGAAGATATTGATGAATTCTTTAAGGCATATTATGATCATATGCTATGGATAAAGACTGAAGGTGAAGAGGGAAATCCTTGGCCTAAGGACCTATAAGAGAGTGAACGCGGAGCTCAAACTCAAGGGTAAAATATCACTCCACATGTGGAGAGTCCTCAAGTTACTATGCCTCTACCCAACACAATCACACAATGCCCCAAGGTGAAGCAAGTATGTTCCCAACTTCCAGATGAGTCAGCCATACCCTAGGTAATATTTCTCCTATACTTGAGGAGAGTAATTCACGTCTCATCACTGTTATTTCTATTGAAGCTTCAAGCGATGTGAGTGAGGATGATGTAGATGAGGACATCATTGTTGAGCCCTTTCACATGTTCGAAAATGTTAATACTCATTTGAACTCTTCAAGCGATACTTTAGTGGAGGATGATGCTTGCACTATCACTACTTCGTTTTGTGATGATCATGCTTCTCTTTCTAGTACTAGACATGATGATATAGAATTGAATGAGACTTTATCTTGTTCTTGTGATAATGATGTTATGTGCATGCTTTGCATTGATAAAAAGAATGATAATCTTATGGCATGGCATGAAAAGAACTTTGGTAAGGTCCATGACTCATTTGATAGTATTAGCAGTGCTAAAATTGATAAGCATGAATTTTTGAAGGATCTTCCACTAGTTAAGGATTCTGAAAGTCTCACTAACAAAATTGCAAATGAAAATGAATCTTTCCATGAAAATGAATCCTCTAGTGATTGTAAAGATGTTGTGCTATGCTCCAGCAATTATAAATTTCTAACGTCCACTTTGCAAGCACAAAAGGATTTTAAAATTTTAACTGTTTGTCTGGTTCCTACTGAAGGGAATCCCATTGACTTTCTCAGTTGTGATTCAAATTTGGAGAGTTTTGTTCCTAAATTATTCTCAACTTACTCTACATCTCTCCATAATTGCATTTTTGGATTAGATACTGCTGTCGGTCCATTATTTATTTTGCAGAATCACATTAGGCAAGGCTATAGTTACAAGCCCTATGTTTTGGAGCCTTTACCTAGTGATCAGGAGCCACCTCTAAGAAAGTCTAATGTAGGGGGAGTTGTGATAAAGAACTTCATGTTTCTTATTCGGGATGAGAACTTCTCCTACAAGAGTCTGTGGAGATTTAAATGGAAGGTTGTTTCTTTCCTCTCTTGTTTCTTCATATTTTCATATGATTAGTTGTACTTAAATGGTCAATGAAGAAAACAAGTGTGGGGGAGGGAATGTCTCCAATAATTCTAGTTATTGATGTTTATTTTTGTTTAGTAGTTGTGTACTTTGTTTTCTCTTGCTTTTGCCATCTCTTTTGACCACTTGATTTGTACTTGTCCATTCTCATTTCACATCATCTTGTCTTATCTATCATTTCTCTCCTCTTTGTGATAGTGACGTGTTGTGCTTCGATTTCAAATCGGACTTCACAACTTCCACTTCACCTGAGAGTTTGGGTTAAGATAATGTTGTATTTATACATTGAGGACACTGTATTGATCAAGTGTGGGGGAGGGATTGTTGTTGAATCGAGAGAAAAAAAATTTTGCCTATGAATTTGTTACAATTCTCAAGTATTGCTACTATAGTTGCTCTCTTATCTACCTTATTGTTTGATTTATGGATTGTATTGCATGATTTGAGAGAGTGATTCTTGCTTGGGAATTTTGCTGCTAGCTTTTGTGTCTCTTCTCTTCAATGTCCTAGATGTTTTGCACTGTTGCATAAGCGATTTGATTCCTTCTCTGTTGCTAATTGACTTTTGTAATCCTAGGGCATCTCGGAAGGATTTTGAGCCATATATTCTTTTTCATCTTGTGTGATTTCACCTAGTTTTGGTTAACCTCTAGAACTTATCTAGATTCTTGTTCAAAGCTACGTTAATACCTTGATTTGTGAGGATGATAGGGGCTTCATTTTTAAACCCTTTACCTAAACACAAGCCATTTCATATTAACCTTTGTCCACCCCTTTGAGCTTTCGCTGTCATTTCATTCATTTCTTCTATTAAGTGTTATACATGAGTTATATCTGGTCTTTCAATTTGAAAAGTATATCATGAATATCTATATCTTTGCCTTCTTGGGTTTGGATGCAAAAAAAAAAAAGCAAAAGAAGAAAAAAGCAAAAAAAAGAAAAAGAAAAAAAAACAAAATAAGTTGCAACAAAAGAATTGAAATAAGGCATCCTGTGGTGGTTTGAAGAGCAAAGATTCTTGTTCAGGAAATCTAAAATTTGCACATTTGGTGTTCTTCCATGAATATATACTTTAGCTCTTTTTGAATTGACAATTCACTACTCATGTGCTTCACTTGTCATTTCATTCCATTCATTTGGCTTTACATTCCAACATTACAGCCCATCAAGATCCCCTTGATCATAAATTCAAGGTATGTTAGTGGTGGAGATATTAGAATCTTTACAAGCTTATGGTAGGCACCAATCTAGGTGGATTGAGTGAAATTTTTCCCATTTGAGAGATGAGTGAAACACTTGTACCATAGTGACCTCTACTATGTTTCTCTTCTTTTATCTTGCTATGTTTCTTGTGTTAATTTCTTTGCACTGAAATATTTTATGATTGTTGATTAATTAGAAGAGTTACTTGAGTTAAATGCATATTCAAACCTAGTCGATTTTATGTTTGCTTGCATTGAGTGTCTCTTTTGGATCATTCAATACACTATCTTCATTTCTAAGGAAAAAAAGACTCAAAGTAAACATTATAAAATAATGAGACAATGAAAGATAAGAAACATGAAAATGTCAGAAAAGGAGTCTAAAAATGCAAAAGGACGAAAAGGAACTACATCATTTCAAATTTCATATAAGTGTGAGGTATCAATATGTCATTTACAAAATGTAAAGGAAATTACTAAAATATATATGCTCCTAATTTTTTTTATAAAAAATATAAGAAAAAGTGCTACTAGGTATAAAAAAGTTTTCCTAATAAATAAAAATGACTTTTAAATGGTTAATTATCCGGTTGCAAATGCGTTTGATTGGTTGTGGATATATATAACATGTAGAGCTAACGAGGTAAGCCTATCTCCTCAGTAACTAAAGGATTTCGTATTAGTAGTGGGAACGATTAACTTGAGAAAATTGGCCTGTACTGTGATTCTTCAATTAATTAGAACGTGCCAAAAACTCAATAATTATTCATATTATTCTACACATAAAGAAACATATATACATACTACAATACTAATATATAACAGTAGATGTCATACAAAATTACTTCAGGGTATTCAATGTGTAATATCCCAAATTTCGTGAACGAAAGTAAAGGCCAAACCAATGAATTACGAAATGATTTGAGCCTCGTAAATAAGAAAAATAGAAAGGAAAATGCCTATAGACAAGAAAGGATGATCGACTAAGTCCCTAGTCTTGAAAATTCTAAGTAAAAATGATCAAAGGGCAAAACTGTCATTTGACCTAATAGCAAGGGTAAAATGGTCATTTTGAATAATAAGGCTTAGGGAACGAAATGTCATCCAATAACAAGGACATTTTGGTAATTTAATCAAAAGTGAACAAAAAGTCAAAGTCAACTTAAAAGTCAAAGCTGACCAAAAAGTCAAAATCGACGAAAATGTCAAAAGTCAACCAAGGGTATAGGTTGGAATTAAGAAAGAGTAGAAAAAGTGATGGTATTTTGGGAATTATGGAAAAGTAGGAAAGGTAATGTCATTTTCGTATATAAGTGGTAAATAAAGGATTTCGGAGTTAAGGACAACTGAGAAATAATTATTTGAGGTAGCAGAAGTCCTCAAATGCCGGAGACCCGAACTAAGAAAAGTTTCGTTGGGTTATAAAGTAATTAACAGAATTATTACACAGTACCCGGTGCAAGCAGTCTCGCTGTACGGAGAACAACAGTGCCCGAAAAGCCCGAAAAAGTATTTTCTCAGAAAATTAATTACAAAAAATCAGGGAAGAATTTTGAGGAACAGACAAGAGCTTGAGAATCAGGGAAAAATATAGAATTTTTCCATGTCCTTAAGTCAAATTGGCCGCCGGAAGCCCGTTCTACAGTGTTGCGCCCAAATCAAGGAATCCTGACGAGCTACGAGGGAAACCCGGAGATGCTATGGACTAGGACAGGATGCCACCTAGGCAAGGAGGCCTAGGGAATGGTGCCACACGAAATATAGTCTCCGGAAAAGTAAAAAGTTAGTTACTCGCGTAAAGGGTACTTTACAGAAATGCGTGCCACCGGGTCATTTAACTGGACCGGGCAAGGGCCCAGCCAGCAAAAACTGATGGCTAGGGGTCTGAAAAGTCGCTTTTTCAGCTAGGAGGAGACAAGGTGATGTGGCTAAATGTGGAGCAAGTATTTTCCAACTTGGGCTTCAAGAATCAACCTCCTCCACACATTCATTTTTGCATGGAATTTTAAAAATACAATTCCTTCTCTCCTCTCCCATTTTGGACGTCCATCTCCCTCTCTCTCCTTGATCAGATTTTTCTCCTCCTTCTCTCTAGAAAACAAGCCATTTTCAAGCAAGAAAGAAGAGCACCAAGCTTCCACAACACAAGGTAAAGTGATCTAGCAACCAAATCTCCCTCTTTTCTTGAGTTTGCCACTACTACTACCTTCTCTTGAGTTGTTCCTTGAATGAGCCTCCCTTTTTGAGGATAAAGGCTAG
>JANTPZ010014185.1:0-10233 GCA_025593235.1 Vachellia pachyceras
ACTCTCTTTTTACTACTCTTTCTTACTTTCCTCTTTCTTACTTTTTCTCTCTTTCTCTTTCTTACTTTCCTCTTTCATACCCACTTTTTCTTACTTTTCTACCTCGAAATCTGTAAAAGCTATAACTTCCCAAACATAAATCACATTTCAAAACCTAGGTTTTACCTCGGAATCTGTGAAACCTAGGTTTCAAACCTAGCATCCAAACCAGCCCTAAGCATATATCCATTCATTATCAGTATCATAATGTTGACATTGCATGTAGAGAGCCATCATAACTGGACATCAATGGTCGCGAGAACTTAGAATACTACAAGATCAATTAGAAATTTAAAAATTCATTGGAATCAGGAATGGTAGAGATATTTATTATCGATCAAATAAGATTAATTAAGAAGAGTGGGAGGAGAATAAGTCTTCACATTATATTTCTTTGTTCAAGAGATCACAAACAAATGTAATAACAACAAACGAAAAAGTGGTTGTTGTTGGATTGGACGCAGAATGGAAGCAAGAAAGAAACATTACAAATCTGCCTCGTCGCAAGTGCCTCATTCTTCAAATCTTGTACATGGACCAGTTTCCCATTACTTAGTTATAAAGCTTCTTCATCGACCCAAAGTTCGCTTTTTGTTGGAGTGCAAGTAGAGAAACAAATTAAAGCAAGATTATTGAGAAGCACGGTTTAGAATTCAGTAGCTGGGAAGACACTAAGGAGCCTATATGATGAGGCATGTGATTATATCTGATTTGAAACATGTGGCTATGGTAGTTCAGAGTAAGCCATTTAATATTTGGATGAGTGATTGGGAGGGAAGAATATGGAGCCCTGAACAAGTTGGATATGCTTTGCTTCGATTCTTATGCCTCTTATTGTGTTGGACGCAAGATGCTTAATGGTTAGGTTAAGGATGGCATGCAATGGTCCAATATTTATTTTTCATCCTCTGTTTTGTGTTTTGGTTGTTCATGATGATTAAATGGTCATTTGATGTTTGATTTTGGGGTTTTAATATAGCTGGTATTTCAAATAAGACTCAACTCCATTAAGTTTATTTTGTCAAATACTGTTCAACTACAACATACAACAACATCTTATTCCAATAAATGGAATCAGCAACATGCATCACACAATGTTATTATGCTTTGTCCTCAAACAAATCCTTGAATGGATCATAGTTTTTAAAAGCAAACTCCAGTATGTTTATTTATTTGCTTTATACTGTATAACTCTTTCTAGAATCTAACAATATAATTAAAGCCAAGCTAGCATGTAATTATGTACGCCTTCAGTTTTTGTTTTCCGCTTGCTAATAGTCTAGTAGCCCTTTCCACTTTATTCAAGGAAGTGAACGACGACCAGCCAAATGCGTGGCTCGAGCCTGTACGTACTTGATTAAATTTCAATCATAGTCTTTTAAGCTTTAAACATTATAGTGGCCGTCAATTTTATCAAGCCCAGATCAAGGGCTCACTATAATTAGTCTTGAATATTTCTCAAGATCATAAAGGCATCTAATTATATGGATTCTTTACATCTTGAAATGTGTTCAATAAATGTGACCAAGAGATCGATACTCTGGCGATTGTAATCTCTTAAGGGTGAAAGTTTAAGGAATTGGTGGAAGGGAAATGTTTAACTGCACGTTCCATTAAACTACATTATGCTAATAATAAGAGCCAATTAGTTTGATGGACTAATTGACGGACCAAATCAAATTACTTTGTAACGAGATCAAACCTTTAAATGGACATGATAGATTAATGGGCAGACTGATGCAACAAAATTTGTATAAAAGCAATTTGCAGGTATAAAAAGGAAGGATTTTTTACAATTATGAGAAACAATCTAGAGATTTTAACACTTAAAGTGATTAAGTATTCTAATTTGTTTTCCTTCCCTTGAACCTTAAGATTTATATGACCTGTGAAAGATTTGAACGATGGAATTGGATTTGGGGTGTGACAAAAGGGTTTCAAATTTCCACCCACTCTAATTATTTTTTTAAGCTTGTACTCCGATAATTGGATTTGGCATGGAAACTGAGGCAGTGTTTTTAATATATGTATGTACAGGGTTATGGTAAATTTTTGTTCATAAAGTTTTCTCGAAGAAGCGTATTCGTTCTGAAAGTTTTTGTGAAACAATTTTACCCTGAAAGCATACAATTATAACAATGTTACCCATATTTAACTGAGAGGTAAAAGGACGTCCGTTGTGTAGGATAAGATGTCACATCTTTATCTATGTGAGATAATGTTGCGTTGAAAGATATACATTCTCTCCTCGGATATTTTCTCGGAGGAATAATTTCACTCTGAAAGTTTTTTTTGGAGAGAGTGACGTGAGTAGCAACATGACATCTAATTCTACGAGGTGGAAGTCGGTTTGCCTCTCCGTTTAATTAGGACAATATTACTACGTTTGTATATGAAATTGTTCCATGAAAAACTTTTAGGATCAATACACTCCTTCGATGAAACTTCTAAGACGAAAATGTATCTTAAACCTATATATATATATATATATAATACAAAAGCAAGTTACTAACTTGATGTATACACAACAAACAAACTTAGAAACAAAACTACTGGAGAAAACTAGTGGAAGGGGAAAGAATACTAGCTCACCACCTAAACGATAAATGCCTGTACAGCTCACCACCCAAAGGGGAAAGAAAACTTAGAAACAAAACTACTGGAGAAAACTAATGAGGCATTTACAGCCATGATGAGGATACATCATGCATAATCCGCAAGCTTTCGTTTAGGGGTGAGCTTCTCAGGTAAAGGGGAAAAAATCGGCACTTGTACACCATATAATAACTTCTTGCAGTTTATATTGAATTTCAATATTCCAATCCGAGTATATTACACACACACACACACATATATTCTTAACCTTATTTGTCTCATACCTCATAACCTCGAAGGATGGTTAATTAAAATCGGCATCCCTTTATGTTCTCAGTTGGAGCATGCATTTCCAATAGGGCAGTAGTCTTCTTAAGGACACAGAGCCACTAAGGAAGATGATGGGAGGGGAAAAGCTTATCGGTGGATTTAATGTTGGAGCTCGGACAACTAAAAGGCAAATCGGAAGATTAAAACTAAAATTCATTAATGACATCAAACATTGAAATTTAATGAAGATTAGGATATAGGAAGAGCGATCTAGCTATATATATTATCAACACGATTTTGTTGTCGCTCGAGGATTGGTGCACGATTGAACCGAGTAAAGCGAGGGGGTTGAAGGCGGGGCTCCGGGGGGGGGCTAATTTTGTAATTTACAGTAAGAACTTAAAAGCTCTTTAAGAGAATGGACAGCTAAGGCTCTAATGACGGCAAGTACTTCATCTGTGGTGGAAGTCTCCCTGGCACGCACCACTTCCTTCGAGTGATCATCACATGCTTTACCTTCAAAGGACGATAAGGATAACGCATTCTGATCAATGCAATCAATCAATCAATCAATCACATATTTCTGATCAATGTAATTGTAAAGTGATGTCTGCCTACTGTTGTTGTTGCTGCTTGAAGAGGCCAAATATGTCATTCCTGTTACTAACAGGGACGCTAGCCAGCTGCCATTTTTATATTCACCTTCTAGACGCACATCTTTTTCTGATTCTGACTAACATCAAATTTAAATTTTCAAAATCGAATTACGCGATTAAATTACAAAATTAGCCCCCCCCGGAGCCCCGCCTTCAACCCCCTCGCTTTACTCGGGTCACATTGCACGGCAAAGCCCAAGCTTTGTAAATAGAATAATATGGAGACTTTAGATATTTATTCACTATGTTACGTGTCCCAACGATTCTCTCTCATCTCTGTTCTCATTATTGCTCACAGTAGATGGAATCGATTCATACACCTTTTTCTTTATTTGTCCTTTTATATGCTTTGAGTTCTGATATATATATATATAAACCCAAAATGCCAAAGGGCCTGTGGAGTGACCAGCACATCTGAAACCAGAAGTTGATGAGAGTAAAATTAAAAATGCCTGCGTCTCTTTATTCAACCATTTCCTACAATCCCAACACCTCCAAATTCAGTGTGACATATAGAGGCAAATCCATAGAAACCACAGTCACCGACAAGGCCACTGTTGCAGATCGATGGGTTGAGGAGATTACAAACAAATACGTTGGAAATTCTAAAGTCGTGGTTGGATTGGACGTGGAATGGAGGCCCACATTCAATCCCTACACCAGCAACAAGTCAGCAACCTTACAACTCTGCATCGACGATAAGTGCCTTATTCTTCAACTGTTCTACATGGACCAGTTTCCAATCTCGCTTAAGAGCTTCTTCATGGATCCTAAGTTCATTTTTGTTGGTGTGGAAGTAGAGCAAGACATAAGTAAGCTTAGTGATGAGTACGGTTTCAAATTCATTAACAGCCAAGACATTAGGAAGCTTGCGATTCAGATCCAGAGGTACTGGAGGATCAGCTACAGGTCTGGTTTAAAGAATCTGGCCATGATAGTTGCTGATGTGCAGTTGAATAAGCATAAGAATGTTTGCGAGAGTAATTGGGAGGCGAGAACATTGAGCCATGAACAAGTTGAGTATGCATGCCTGGATGCTTATGCTTCTTTCTGTGTTGGCCACAAACTGCTTATCGGCTAAGGCTAGCATGTTCTTTTACTTATGTTTGCATCAGTGTTTCGTGTTTTGTGCTTTGGTTTGTTTATGGTCTCTAGATGCGGCATGCGTTCGGTTTTTATGTTATTAGTTTGCTTCTCGGTCCCTGTTGATGGGGTCCTTTGTACGGAGTTTGACTAAGTTTGGGGCTGTGGTGTTGTGGGTGTTACTGTTATGGATATTTGAAGTTTCCGTACGTTAAAGGTGAAAACGTGATCATTCGAATTGGGCCACGTGTGGAGGGAGCTACTAATCAGGGGTTAGTTGTGATCATCATGAATCACTCTTATCACCAAATCACTATCCAAAATAATGCCCTAGTTGGTAAATTATGTTCAGACTTTATTTTGGTGAACATCAAAATGTTGAGCTCTTTTAAAGTTTGGATCATCTATATCTGATATAAATAGTTTATATATGATTTTATTTAAATTAGCAATTTTTATTAAAAATAATTATTGAAAAATATAATTGTTAATAAATTATTTTCATTTTAGATTTTATACCATTAAATTAATTTTTTCGTAAAAATAAGAATTAAAAACTAGATGGTCACATATAGTTGATTGGAAGAGCTCATAATTTTTTGTAAGCGCTCTAACCAATTCCGCCTTAATCATTTGGAGTAATAATGTTACAAGACTTTGTCATTTGTGGTTTTGATTAGGTGCTGTCATGTGATTTAGTTAATATATTATGATGCTTTGCTACTGTTCTCTTTGAATACCAAGTGTCGGATTCAGTTTAATCAAATCATGTGATTAAAATTAATTAAAAGCAGAGAAATCCAGCCTTCCACCACCAAAATAGGCTTGTTTTATGAGGAGTGCAGGTGGGAGAGAATGGTTGAGATGATTGATGTGCATGCATATATTTAATACGTAAAAATGAATATATATATATATATTAAAATGTCAGGTTATGTAAAAAAGATTAAAATTTTGAGGAAAAAAAGAAGTTTGTTCCAAGTATTTTAGGGTGTGTTTGGTTGGACGGAAAGGAGGGGAAGGGGAGGTTAAATGATACCCCTTATTTGGTTTGAATTTTTTTTGGAGGGGAGGGAATAAAAATAGCCTTCTCTCCCCCCTCTCCTTCCTCTCTTTTTGTTCCCTCCAATTTGAGGGGTTTTGGAGGGAGTCAAAAGTTATGGACTAAAATGTCCCTACTATATTTTGCTTATTCCACCTAATAATACCCTCATTTCCTATCCTATTTAATTAATATATTGTAATAAAATAAAAATAAATGAAAATATATTGTAATAAATTTATATTATTATAAAAGTGATTAAAAAAATTATATAATTGTAATTAATAATATATTATAAAAATTAAATATTTTAAAAATATATTTTTAAAAGTAAAATAATGATTACAAGCATATTTTTATAAAAATATATTAATATAAAAATAATTTACAATGTAAATATATTATTATAAATAAAACATATTATTAAACTTAAAATAAAAATATAATTATGGATAGAAATCTTCTTCCATTTCAAAATATAATTTTTTATTTATTATAAATAAAAGTATTACTCAATTAATTAGTAGGTTGAATATATTATTCCTTAAATTAATTAGAAATAAAAATTATATAATTATGGTTAAGAGTATATAATACATATTAATTAAAAAATATGAACTACCATATAAGGGTATAATGGTAAATTAATCATTACCTCCCATCTCTTCCTTCTTTAAACCAAACACAAAATTCATTTCTTCCTCTCCCCCCAACATAACCAAACAGGATAATATTAACCCCTTCCATCCCTTACCCTCCCCTCCTATCCATCCCCTTCATTTTCCCTCCATCAAACCAAACATAGCCTTAGAGTCTGTTTGCTTAGGGTTTTCAAGGCTCAGATGCATGTTCGACAGGTAGTTTTTTTTTACCGCATATCTAAAAGAGCCGATAGCCGTGTTATCTTTGGGGCTGATCGGGACTCCAATGTTTCTGCATTACGCTTCAAGGCATACTTGTAAATTGTTGGGCAACGTCCAAAATGGAAGAAATTGGGCCATAAGGAACTTCAAGGACATACTCATAAATGAGACGTTCTTGTTGGGCCATGAGGAACTTCAAGAAGAAAGAAATCGCCTATGGACCGAAATGAAAGAAATTGGGCAACTTCAAGGACATACTGTGAGATTGTACCCAGAATGGAGTTTTGTTGAAACTTAATTCACTTATCACCATGAGTTCTGACCATATTCCTGCACCGACCATGGTTGCCCTCTCAAGACTCTTTTGTTTATCCTTTGACTTTGAGAGGGTAAAAGACAAACGCATTTTCGCTCATTTCAACAATACTAGTCTCCTCTCCTAGATTCCAGCCTTTTCTGATTGTGGCGATGATCGTCATCTTGCTAAACCTCTTACGTGTGATATGATTTCGGCCCACGCTCATTTGATTGCCATTCACCCATGCACGTCAACCCGATCTGACAGAAAATCAGCGAAATCATCCCTCCAACCTGATTCGGACATCACCCGGGGGCCGGGTCGACCCTCCAGGTTGTCAGCTCGACCGGTTACTTTTTTTTTTAAAAAAAAATAATGCTTTTTTTAATTTAAAATGTACAAATAAAAAACAGAACTTATTCTCCATACAGATTTAAGTCGCACCTGTATATATTCATATCATTTTTAATTATTTTTAAAAATGGTGAATTATTTTAAAATTTAAAATTTAAAAATTAATAAAAATTAAAAAGAACAGAACCCCTTATCATATATATATTAATATTGTGTTTATGACGAATACTTCAAAATTACAAACAATGTTGGATAATAAATAAGTTATAAATATATGATTAATCTAGTAATTGTTCTTTTATTTAAATAAAATTTACTACTTAGTTTTTTGAATTTTTCATTTTGTATAGTTTGATTGTGTCAATTTATAATAAGATTTATTTTAAATTTTTATTCATCACCGGTCTGATCTCCGTTTTAACTCCGATCTGACCCACTAATCCATAAACCACTAACTTTTCCAGTTCAGCCATCACTCCGTTTTCTTGTACCTTACCATTCACTATCCCTCATTTCTTTCCTGGACACTCCACCTCCCAACTCCTAGTCGTCACACACTCTCACTCACCCAATAACCCACACTCGACCCTCAATCACTAGGTTCGAAGGCCAAATATCTACTAGAACACCACAGTTGGCAGGCTCCGTACACTCACGCCGGGGAGACACCTCACAGTTTACCCGTATAATAACATGGTATATGAATACTTTTACGTAAGTCGAAGTATTTAAATGATAGAGAAAAGCTCTCTTGGAGACAAGAGTATTTGCCACAAAAATCCATGCTTCCTTGGTCTCACCGCGTTAGGTATATCTACATCTTTTGTCATGCTTGGGTTAGGTAACTAACTTTATTGACACTTAAATTGCAAATTGCACACTTTAAATTTTTATTTTTCTTACATGCTGACATGAAATTCGAAGATTTTATTGAAAACAACACATGCAACGTGGATAATAATAACGCTCAACCTTTTTTTCTTTCACATGTGTCAATCATTCAAATTAGAATTGTGTGGCTTGAATTTTTTTTCCATTTAGACAAATAAAAATTTGTTTTTTAATAAAAATTACAACTAAAAACTTAATTTGAAAATATCAGTTAAGAGTCGTTTTCATTTTACACTCCACGCTTGTAAAAAATAAAATAATGAAAGTAAAATAAAATACAATCTCAACCTTCCAACGTTAGCCTGAAATTAACGCACGTGAAATTATTATTATTATTATTATTATTTTAAGCCCGGTCCAGAAATGAAAGTATGCGTTAATAGAGAAACTGTTTTTTTTTGGGGAATCTCCTGTTTTCTTATATTACCTTCAAAACAATTCACGCAGCACCTTTACTAAATGACAAAACAATATTGTCTCCGTTTAAATATACGGTAGAGAAGTACTTTTACGTAAGTGGAGGTAAATATGTGAATGAGGCTATCTCGTTTTACATAAAAAACTGTTGAATGTGCGTTTGGCTTTTCCAAACACTTTGACAAACAAACCAATTAACTGCTCATACCACAAAACGAACGCTGTATGCAGTGTGCACTTTTTTGGTTAAAACAATAATTATGCTCTTCCAAAAATTTTTGTTCAAAAACAATGCTATCTCAAAATTTAGTTTTAGAATAAATGTTATCCCTAAAGGTTTTGAAATTGAGCAATATTAAAAAGAATTAACGTTGATGATTAACATTTTTAATAATGAGAGGTATTATTGACCTATTTGAAACATTCAAAACATTAATGCTTTTAAAATAAATTTATGGATCAATACTGCTCGCAAGTAAAAACTTTGAAGATAAATTCATTGCCAAATTCTGAAGTTTACTTATATTTAAAGCAATGAGCTACATTTAAAAAACACAAAATTACATCAAAATTTGAATGCATTGAGTTAAATTTAAGTATTTATTGTATTAGCACCAGCTCTTTCAAAAAAACTTGTTATGTGTTTGAATTTGAATACAAGCTACGTGTCGATGAATTTGTTAGAAGAATGATTTTACGTAAATTAAAATAAATACATGAGAGGAATTTTATTTTGATTTATGCGTGGTAGAGTACACCATCTTTCCACGTAGCCGCAAGATTTGTTATAACAGGATACGGAGTTTCACGTCGCATATCGGACATATGGGTCCCGTGCATGTTCTCTGTTTTTGGTTTTGGAGCCCTTCCTCAGATGTTCAGGCGGGGCATGACTCCTCTTCTTTCTCCATCTGTCCTCGGGATGGCTCCTCTGTTTCTTTACCCCTCATGACACCCTTTCCACTGCCTTATCTCGTCAATTATTCGTTATCCTTTCTATCTTTCTTTGATTCTCTCTTTATTTTTTTCCTCTTTAATTTTTTTTATGTCTCCTAAAGGTTACCTTACATAAAAGTATTATTTTTCCTTGTGAAAATAAACTTTTGTTCCTCCCCCCTTCCTTCTTTCGGCCTCTGTTCCTGTGTCAGATTCACGAAGACAGAATCCATTACCAGAAACTAGACTTATCCACATCATTGCAAAAGGAGCTCAAATTATATTAGAGAATGAATGGTGTCTCACATCTTGAACCCGATTGCTCTGAATTCGTCGAAGTTGATCCTACTGGCAGATACGGCAGAGTATACCGCCCATCCCCTTCCTCCCTCTCTCCCTTGCCTCTGTCAGTTTGATGATCTTGTTTTCTTTTGTTTTTGTTTTTTGCAGTACAATGAAATCCTCGGCAAAGGGGCTTCAAAGATAGTGTATGAATCTAAACTCAGTTCGGAATCCGCATCTGACAGTTATTCTTATTTCAAGTTTTTTGAAGTGCTCGAGTTGGTTTTTTTTTTCCCCTGGAGAGTCCCTCCGAATTTGAGCTGTTTCGTGATTCTCTAATCTGTAGAAATGGGAATTTGATAGATTTTTTTCAGTGACTTTGCGGTTTTGGCTCCTTATCCAATACAGATATAGAGCATTTGATGAGTATCAAGGGATTGAAGTTGCATGGAACCAAGTCAAGCTGTATGATTTCCTGCAAAGCCCTGAAGACCTTGAGAGGCTCTA
>JANTPZ010014186.1:0-26767 GCA_025593235.1 Vachellia pachyceras
CGACGATCTCGTGAGGCGGTAACATCTCATCATCGTCTTCAATGTCGTCGTCCACTATGGCCAGTTCGTTGTTCCTCCTCCTGGGCGTGGTTCTAGAAGACAGAATCGGAACTTTCACCGGTGCCGATTGCTGAAATTTCCTGGACAGTGGGGGTTGATTCACTGTTTCAGGGACATTGTCGGACCAAAAAAGCTCAGCTTCGTTGAGCTTGTCGGTGGTGTTGCTTCAAGCTGTGTGTGAAATCGGCCGTTGGCGCAAAATGAAGTTGCAAAAATGGGCAACCAAACATGAAAGCCGTTTGGCCAAAGACTCAAAATGGCTTTTTTAACCCAAACGGGCAAACCAAACGTACCCATTATATATATTCTGAAATATTTATATGTATTATAGATTATAGATTAACTTATAAATCAAACACACTAGTATTATATGCTATATGTATTATTGAGTTAAATAAACATATCAATTTATTTAATTTTATTAATCTCTTTTCAAAAAGACAATTAGACACTTAATTATATTAATCAATGAAGGTAATTTAATTACAATAATTGTGATTTGACTCCGTAAAATGCATACATATAACATAAGATTATATATAAGTTAGATAAATTAAATAGTATAAAACTGGTAAGCATGGTAACAAAAAGGATTGAGTAATTATATTTTGAGCCAAGTACGACTCTTACTAACTCTTATAATTTGAGAAAAAGGAGTGAAAAATTATAATATTCATTTTTGTTCATGTAAAACCAATGTCACTTGTGCAACTCTAAAGTGGTTTGTTTAATTTTTTTTTATTGTGGTCGAAAAAATTGATTAAAACTTATATACTGAGCAGTATAGCTTACAATTAACACGTCATGGGCACATGATGGCACATACATGCATCTAGACACTAGACACACGATGCAATGTCGAGGGGAAAATGGTAATTTTCAGCCCCACAATCAAGCTGCCTGGCAAAAACAGACTCCTCCTATATTATCCGTACACCTTCTAAAAATAAATATGACTCAACAGAAAAAGAGGAGATGAAGACATCATGCTTGTACATATTTGGAAATTGGACTTGGACGTAAACTAATTAAAATTCATACATGTGTCACGGGTAGAATATTTAGATATTAGCTCCGTACGGTGTAACAAGTATTCTCCTAAACTCTCTCTTTAAATTCTCTCAACTAAAGAGAAACTAAAATCTTCCTTAGTTCTCACAATTAAGTTAAGATTTTAAAGGTTTACTAGCAAGTTACAGATCAAAGTTTGATAGAGCTCACTAGACCGTATGGAGTTAACATCAAATAAGTACTGGATGACATTAACTCAATAGAAGAGTACAATAAGAGTTGTAAGGCCCCTAATCACAATCAATCATCACCCTCCTGAGTAGAGGATGGCTGTTGCCAAAATACACAAAAGTTTCCGAATAAATCATGGGCAAACGTTGCTAGGTGGTCTGCAGTATTGTTCTCCTCCCTAGGTACATGTTTGACTAAAACTTGCCAATTTCTATTCAAGAGCAATCTGGCTTCATCTACAATATCTCTGAAGGGGTGTTCAGTTGTGCTTCCTTGCAGGATCAAGTTGATTGCCTCAATCGAATCAGTTTTAATCTCTATCAAAAGCACACATCTACTCCAGCATAAGTATAGCCTGTGCACTATACCTATTATCTTTGCAATTGCGACCGGTACCGAAATAAGTTTACAACTATAACCACATATCTAGCTGTTATTCTCTACCCTTATAACCCATCAACATCCACATCTCCTTGAGCCACTAAAGGCTGACCCTTTTGTATATCATAGTTTATTTTTTATTGACAGGGGCGTGTGTATTTAAATGGGCTGGACCGGACATTTTGGGGCCTTGGGAAGTTGGGCCAGCCTTTTAAGGCCTTGGGCATTTGGGTTGGATTTCTTGGAAGGACTCAACAATGCATTGAGATTCAATATATATTACCAACGGTTGGTTGGATCAAGTGGTAAGCGGTTTGTTCCAACTTAAGTAAGGCCTCGAGTTCGAGCCTTGTAAATGCAGCAGCCATCGTTGGGAGACCTTCCCACCTTTCCCGGGTGCGCGACGCGGGTCGAGTCCGGATTAGTCGGAGCGAAGCTTCGGAGACCGGACGGGTAATAAAAAAAAAGATTCAATATATATTCCCTTGATGTTGACAGCAAGATTGAGCCATAAGCTCTTATAACTTTAAGCCTTTAGAGCATAATCCTTATTCCAATCACAAACCATATCATCTTCTCCATGGCTTATATGACGAATCCGATTCCTACATCCACTACTTCTGCTTCAATTCCCCTCCCCCCTCTCTCTCATATCCTATCCCTCTCACACACAAGACTTCAAGTGTAAGTTTTGAAATGGTTGATCTTGTTATCCGGGTAATAAGTAGAGTCCGTTCTTAAGTTTTTTATATATGCGAAACACGTAAAGTCACAGCGATGGCCTTGTCGTCTAAAAATACGTGTTTTTTTATCTTTTAGCTGAGTTGCGACACGCCTAACTACATCTCAAAGTTCTAACTTTAACAATGGTTAATATTAATTTAATATTTTAGATAATTATTTGATAAATATGATATTAAAACGATTGTATCGTTATCACAACAACGAGAATGTCCAGGAAAAAGAAATTAAGAGGGTCCCATTATAAAGAGGGGAAAATACGAAGTAGGAGGGTCCCAATAAGGCGTTTGTAGTCCAACGGTTAGGATAATTGCCTTCCAAGCAATAGACCCGGGTTCGACTCCCGGCAAAAGCACTCTCTCTTCTTAATTTTTCAATAAAAGAAGGCCAAATACACCATAAACTTGAACATTCTTTTAATTAGATACTTTTACTTCATCAATGTTACTCTCATGTCATGTTTGGTTCCATTATATAAAAGGGTATTACGTATGATCCTACCACATTTTATTAATCACAGTACCGTTTAATTACATAATGTAAATGTAACTCTGATTTCAATGGATTACAACAAATCATGTATGTAAGAAAAATTAAAGAAAAGAGTTTGATGTCATTAGATTAGAGGGCCCCACACATAACAGTGGTTAGTGAAGTTTGGTAATTAAAGAAAAAGCTCAAAGATAATGCAATGAGATATAAAAGAAGTGTTTTTGGAATTTGGAGAGAGTGAGTGATTAGGTCAAAAATATTCCCTTGGTTTCACGCTCTCTCCTTTTTACACCATAAAGTCGAGTGCTGCTTTTTTCGCCCTCCATGAATGTTCTTGTGCCATGCGTTCATCTGATCTCTCACTCTCAAGTCACAATTCGTGTGTAAACGAGTTCATTTATACTGTGTACGTACTATATTATTCACTTCAAACACAAACTTCTGATTTGTTTAACTCCCAGAAGATCAGAGGCAATGATTTAATGAAAATCTGTCAACAAACCCTGAATATTCTCTGCGTAAACTTTAAGCTCCAGCATAACAGACATAATTATAATCAACACAGAGCCTTCCGAGCTTAATTAATGAATTATTGAGTTACGTGCACATACTAATAAACTAAACAAAGAAAGCAGAGAGATATATTAAAGCTGGTTCTGAATTTGAAACGTTCACAGGCAGATTACACTTAGTAGAGACATGCATGAATCATCAGTATAAGCAAGTTTCAGAATTCAGATATCTACAACACAAGGTGGATTTGCGAGCAATGGAACCTGCCCTACAAATCCCTTCTTCAGACCCATCAGAAGGTCACACTTCGCGTACATTCCATAGCGTCCTGTTCGTATGGCTCCGGCCTTCCACCGTAGCCTACCCTGAACCACCACTCTCACTCCTACCATTCCGTAACTCTCGTCCGCCGCCAGTCCGCTCGACACCTCTGAGGATACCGGCACTGGTGATCCCCCGATCATCGGCGACACCGACACCGCGCTGTGCCGATCCTGGTACAGCGGCGGCAGCATGATCGGCGCCGTGATCGCCTGGTTCCTGTACGACACGAAGGCCGAGAGCCTGTCGTAGTGGATTGAGACTCGCCGGTTAGGGTTTCTGATGTGGATGGTGAATTGGAACGTGGTGGTGAGGAAGGGTGGCGCTGTGGCGTTGAGGCCATAGACGGCGGCGCCTATGACGGTGAACCTTGGCTTGTGGGGGCGGTAGACGAACCAGAGGACGAGGAGGGTGATGCCTGCTAGGAGGAGGAAGATTGTGATGCAGGAGCAGAGGGCGCGTTTGGGAGAGTGAGACCCGTAATCTTTGCCGGCCATGCAGTGCTTATCGTCCGGGAGGAGGTGACTGTGGTTTTGGAGCGGGCTTGGAGCTGCTTCTGGCGGTGGAGGGTTCTGTTTCGCCTGGGGAGAAGCTGATTGTGTAGTTAAAGGAGTTTTGGAGGCTGAGCTGATGAGGAAGAAGGAAAGTGTAAGTAGAAGCTAGCTGTGGGGTGAGAGAGAAATGGTTCAAGACTGTAAAGGACCAGAAAAAGAGATAAAGTGAAAAAGGAATCGATGGATCTAAAGGAGAGAGGTAAGTCTCTCATTTTTGAGATTACGAATGAAGTAAGGATAAAAAGATTACTACTAATTAATCTTACGATCTCTTAATGGATTTGTCTTTTGAAGCTCTTTTCTCTTCTTCTTCTTTTTGGCGTTCTGCTTTATTTCTCTGTTTTAGTGCTTCACTTTGCCTTTTTTCTCCCCATTGAAAGCCTTTAATTTCTTTTTCCATTGATTGCTTTTGCCAAGAATATTAATGCTTTTGTTCCTTAATTCATTTCACGTACACTTTGAGATAAGGCATGACGGTAATCTATATTCTATAGGACGATGGTGATGGTGATGGCGATGGCGATGGCGATGGTGATGAAGTTTTTGGTGTATGATACACACACACACAGTCAGAAAATCGGGACATTTGGATTTCTTGAATATCATTGTTTTTTAAGTAGCAGTTTATTTGGCCAAGGGTTCCAAGTGATGTATTTTATTATCATCCAAAAATTTCATATAAATACTACTGCTTGCTGCCCAGTGGAAGAGAAAGAAGGAATAAAATAAAGGCAGGATAGCGGACAAGTGTACGGTAATATGTTAGGAGAATAATTTCACACAAGTCGAAAAAAATATGTGAGAGAAATTTTATCTCGATTTACGTAAAAATGGTTTGTATCGTAATTACCAAACATGCTGATTAATATCTATCTATCCATTTATCTGTAACCTTCTTAAAGCTTTAAGACGCCACTGGGCCATAAAATCATTGGTCATATACAGATACAAATGTATATCACAATAATGAGAGATGATACGTAATTTAAAATGAATCATAGATGAGTAAATGAATATTTTAAAAACAACAATACATTAAATTACTTAAAATTAGTATATGTAGTTATAATTTCCTTCTCCTACCTGCAACTGATGAAACGTTAGCTCCCGTAAGTTTATCAATGGAAAAGGAGTTATATATAGATGGAAACATTTGTGTGCTTGTTTTGGGAACACCGTTTCCTAAACGGTGCACACATTCCAATATAAAACCATCTCGAAATCTGTAAAAATCATCTCGAAATTCATTAAAACCATCTCGAAATCCATAAAACCATTTTGAAATCAGCAAAATACCTCAAAATCTGTAAACTCATTTCTCCCAATGGACTTCCCAAACACACACTGTATCTATTATATCCCCTAAGATGATGATCAATCATATTTTGATTTTACATGTTACCAAAGGGAACTGGTTAGGGTGCTCATGAAAAGTGATGAGCTCCTCCAACCCATCAGGTCTGGACTATTCAGATCTGATTTTTATTATTTATTTGTATGAAAAAACTTATTTTAATATGTATAAAATCGAAAATAAATTTAATCTCTTACTTATCATATTTTCAACTAATGATTTTTTATAAAAAATTGCTAGTTTTAAAAAATTTATATGTAAACGATTTAAAATCAAATCTAAATAGTCCAAATTTAATGGGTCGAGAGAGTTTATCACTTTGATAAACATCTTAACCAGATCTTTATACCAAAGGCACATTGGGTGCGCGAAAGTGATTTTAATAAAAAATTAAAAATGTAATTGGGAGTGGAAGTGGAGTTGATCCGAAGGAGTGTAATATTATTTTAATTTAATATTAATTTTTATAATATAAAAAGATTAATATTACCTTCATTTCAAGTTTCAACACCTTAATCCACCCAAAAACCATCCGCACCCGCCACCTGCGGTGCCCCGTACCTACATTTGACCACTTCCATCGTCAAAAGCACAACCTGAAATCGGGATCCATTGTTGTCATTGTACCTGACCATCGTCACTATACCTCACTGTCATCGCTGTACCTCACCTTCATCTGACCACCTCCATCGCTATACTCTATATATAATGAAAACTTATATATATATTTTGAGATATATATATCTTGAAATCGGGATCCATTGTTGTCATCGCTATACTATATATATATCTTGAAACACTTGTAGTATACTTAATTATGAGATATATTTTAAAACACTTATATATATATCATTGCACTATGTATCATTTTATAATTAAAAGAGATTAATTTAGAGAAAAATAATAAATATATTAAGTTAATCAATTTTTTTAATTAGCTTTTACATAATACGGTTAATATAATATTTCATCGTTGAGAGATAAGTTGTGAGAGATGCGGCGGTGATTCATTCCTTTTGAATTTCTTCACCTGATATCTAGCCAACATCTCAGGATATGAGAGATGCGGTGGTGATTCATTTTTTATTTTTTAAATTGCTTCACCTGTTATTCTGCATAACACCTCAAGAATTACAAACTAGACTAATATGGATCGGATACAAGAATAAATTGACGCTCTAGCCCTTAGAATGCTGTGTTTCCCAAGGATCAAACCAGGTTAAATTAGAATAACCCCAATCAACGTCAACTAGCTGATATAACCCATTGGATTTTGGTGGTGGTTCTTTAAAGTATTTATATATAGAAAATTGCTAAAGGAGACAGCTTGCAAAAGACACAGTCGTGGCTGATTATATATGAGCAAAGTCGACCGACAAGCTGATGATAAGTGTTGGGAGGAAAAACTGAACAGTTTGTGCATGCGAATGAGCTGCCTTAGGCTGACGTGCTGTCTCTTTAGTCTTACATATGCTTGGCCCTCCTACGTACTCCCCTTTGCTTCGTCACATCGCACCACTTCCTTCTTTTATGTTTTTTTCCCCTTGTCTCCAGGTTACTTCGGACTTGAGATTAATTCTATTAAGATTTAGAACGTGAAGTTTTTCATCTCTTTCAATAAATATGCTTTTTGAGATTCCAACTAACGATCTTTTTCTTGGAAGGTTACCTAACATGTGTGCTGCATCAGTATGTAGGCCACACTCCCTCTGTAATATTTAGAGTCATACACCTTATTTATGTGCACTTGCATGACTATAGATATGTTGGGGCGTACACTCTTTATCATTGGATGGATAATATTGTCCTGTCATCAAATGAGTTGATTACGCCCTTGAGCTCTGGTGAGTGAACCAAAAAAGGGCTGACTCACCCATTAAAAAGTGACTCACGGTGTAAGTCTGAAATTAAACCATCCATCTACTTTTTTAGTCCATGTAATGTAAACAACTCATCGTTGTTTTGGGTAGATCCACGTCCACCTGTCTATTTTGGTTTATACGAGTCTGAATAATTTTAAAACAATATAGAATCATCGGAAACCAATATTTTCGGTTTCCCTTCTGTCTCCCTCTTAAGGCAAAAGACACTCAAGAGCATAATTATGTTTGGAGCAAGCATTTAAAAAGCAAGAACATTTTGTCAAATTTCTAGAGCTGCTTGAGGATATACAAATATTGTCAGCTTATTATTACAGAAACTTGCTTCCTATATCGTCCTAAATAATCACATCCTTGTATATATAGGCATTCATCAAAGGCAACCATACACATAAGAGAGAGGCAAAACTTTACCCGCATTCCTACCAAACAAATACAACCCTAAATTTCTAAGTTTGTCCACACAACGAAAAGAAAATACAAGAAAAATATTACAACTACTAAAACACTATGAATGCTTAACATTCTACGTACCTTTTTAGCCTTTAAAATTAGCATCCTAACATAAGCGCATGCCCCTAAACTACAACTTCTCCTTCCAGATACAGATTAGTGTTAAAGTCAGACTATAAGGCTATAAAAGCAGGTGACATGGGAAAAAAAAAAATTCAGGAAACACCAGAAGAATCAACAAGTGGTTAATCATTTTGCACTTGACGCACAAACTGCCCTTTTATCCGAGGACGCTGCTCAGCCAGTCTTTTCTGGCTCTGATACCTGACCTGTAAGAAATTTGAGCATTCAGTATCTGAAAGGATCTCAAAAGATAACTTTGACTACATGTCAGCCTCAGCAACACTGTCAAGAATGTTGTATATTCAAAACCATGTCCATGACATTCATTTATAAACAGTTTAGTTCAAACTGCTAATATTAGCATAATGGATATAGGCAGGGCATTCAATAGAATGTCTATCGGGTAGCAGCAGCAGTACGAGTCATAGCATCTTTTTCTCATAGCATACTGTCTTTCCTCTTTAGTCGAAACTTTGTTAGAGCAGCTTCCCTTTGGCTAGGACACAGAGAATCTGCCCCTCTGTATTCATCATAATCATGATAACCGTTGTCACTAAAGCTTTCGGGGGTTTTCTCGATTACCACAGCTGCAGTATGATATCCATCTCTCATACCGCCTATACCTCCACATGAAATATCATTAATATGGTTTGGAGTGTCTTGGCATAAACTAATGCTATATTCTGATAAGCACCTGCATAATCGTGCATTGTAAGATCCAAGTAGCTTTTATCACGCAGTGTCTTTTTATCAAGAGAAGCACAGCTGGCATCGGACTGATGATAAGGTTGTTCTTACTTGTGACTTTCAGCATTTGACAGGAAAGAAGTGGTCGCGGGAAAGGGAGAATTCTCTTTCGGGCTGACTGATTTGGAACTTCACATGGGATGAGCACTGGATTGTGTGTAGAATATAGAAGGCACAACATTCCCATATCTAATGAACATATGATCAGAAGTAACACCAGCAGCAGGAGAGGATCCATGATCAACGTTTGGCAATTTGTCACACTCTAAAATTTAGAGATGACTGGCATGAACTACGAGAGATCTCACACTCTGTAAGATTTTGATCGTAAACTTATGCTATTTGCCAAAATGCTAAATAACATAATGTACACTTTCTTTCCTTGTGATTTTGACATAAAAACATGTCATGCATTATCAACACATTAGGATTCTAATAAAACTTTCGGCCGAATGTTCTTTATAAGATAGACTTCTGAAAGTTATACAATAACTTAAAAATTTAAGTAGCAATTGGAGCAATACTTCTCCATAGCATATACAGATTTCCCAAAATATACACAAGTACATAGATACCGGGGTGTTTGGGAAAGCTTCTCAACACCCCAAAAGCACGTTCAACAGTGTTTTTCTGCAAAACGAGATAATCTACTTCACACATTTGCCTCGTAAATGGTAAAAGTACTTCTCTACCGCTTTACCAAACGGACCCGGCCATCTATAAATTACGTGGACTATGTAACCTCCAAAATTTCATAAACAAAAGTTTATATATATATACACATTAAACAGTGGCTATCAAAATAAGTTATTGACCCGAACAACAACAATGAGGTATATATTTTTAAAAAAAAAGCTTCCTCAAAACATGGGCTTTGGAGGTGAACAAAAGCGGCCTTTTAGGATCCACCAAAGCGCAAAGCTATGCAATGCAGGACTTTCCTTTAGTCTTCATACTTATGCGATGATCCATGGAAATAAGATTCAGAATCTGTCTTTATATTTAAAAACAGAGGGAGTAATTAATAAAAAATAGAAGATTCTTTTTCGTTGGCAAAAACGAACAAGAAGATTCTTTTTCATTCGACATATAGTGGAACAGAAAACCATGACTATAAGCACAAGTGTCAAATCCATGCCTTGCAATTTAGAAAGATAAAGGTTTTTCTTTTTTTCTTTTCATCCGCGAACAGGTCCACAGTTGAAAAGCCTCATGTACAGGGGCGAGAGGTAAATACAAGAATTTTACATTCTTCTCATAGACTACACAGCAAGGCCATACATATATGAACCATATGGAATATAGCCATTCTTGACACTAGTTCCACTTCCACGATCGATGACAACGATAACTTAAGGCAACCAAAAAGGGGGGAACAAAATTCCAACCTAAAGAACAAATCCTGATTACATTATAATCGTTGACACTTTTCGTGATTAACATTTGATCCTAGTAACTATAAGAATAAGAGCATGCATCCAAAACTAAAAGCCAAAACAAGCAAATAGAGGTCAGACTGGAAAAAATCAGACATGGGCGGTGCCTTCGGTGAATTTTGGATCCTCACATCTATACTTGCCGTCTGGTCCAATTCCGAATCCTTTTGGATCGGCAAAGACGTACTGTAGAAGCTGACTGCGGGGTGGAAGAGGGCTCTCATCCGCAAACTCAACAGAATCTTCAACTACCTCATCAACTTTCTTATCAATGTTCTTCAATTCCTGTTCATGAGCCAACTTGTTCTCAATCATGTATTTCTTGAATGCAGAGATGGGATCCCTACCAGCATAGTGTGCCTTCTCAGCTGAAAAAGTAGCAAGAGGTTATGATTGTTGATTATAACGAAATTTGCAACCAAAAAGCAAAATACTGAAAGAATCCAGAATAAGATGAGATGGATTCATTTGTTACAAAATTTACTGGCTTATTCGAATCACAAGATTAATGCTGTAAGATTACGTAGATAAACATGTAAGAATAAGAATTTATAAAATTACAAAGACATCTCAAGAGCCAAGACATGCTAGAAGGACCAGGCAGTGTGAAGAACAACTAAAGCCTTTACAATAACTAGCATATTAAAAGGTGGAGGCATACCTCGCTAAACATCATAAGTTCAAATATTAAAACCGACTAAAAGATGCGCACACTACTATACAGAATAATATGGAGGAAATATTCAATCGAAGTATAATCTACCAGAATTAGAAATACCTAACGTAAAAAATGAAGGTTGCTGAAGGGAAAGCTATGCATACGTCACATTAGGGGGTAGAAAGGATCGTCATATTTCAGAAAATCATGGATTATCTCAGCTGTATCAATTCACCAGTTCTTTTCATGTTTGATTGAAAGGCAGAATTCCAGCTTTTACCACTATAATGACATGCTTAGCCAATGCCTACACTTATGATCAAGTCTTCAATAATCAAGACTATAGAAGGCTTCACATATTACCGATCTATATATATTATTATAAAATATATAAGCAGTATTTTTCATAAATAATAAATAGCATGACTCATCTCAAATTCCATGCTAAGCATGAGTCTACAATCTAGTTATGTTAATTAATCAAGCAAAATAACCCATAGTTTCCAAGCATTGCTACTTCTATAGGCCCAAAAACCATCTCGTCATTATTAAGTCTATGTAAGCCGAAGAAAAAATTCGTCTAGTCTAATTGGATGGACTTAATGATTGTAAACCGAACTTTAAGCTTCAAGCCATGGTTAGATGTATCTCCTACTAATAATCAAGAACATCCAATAAACACCCTTACCCAGGCAACTAATTGCCAAATTCATCTCAACTGCACTTACCATAGATGTATATTGACTATATTCGCATTTCTGTAGTTCAGTAAGAATGTTAACCAGGCATGGTAGGTTTTGTAATTGCAGTGAACGTGACATCAAGACACCTTTGCAGCATTTGACATGCAGATGATAGTGCATTGAACCGGTTGGATTTACCAGGAAGCAATGATGTCAACTCATAGTAAGCTTTATGACAAAATATATAGGAGCATGCACAATTAAACTGCATAATAATCGATCAGGAGTGCAAAAAATAGGCATATAATTTGCTTCAAAATAAAATACCTAACAGGTGAAGGTAATAATAAGGTTTGAAAAGGAAGCATAACATAAAATCTCACCAGGGTCACGAAGTTCATCAGGATCAGCCAGTGAATGCCCTCTAAATCTGTAGGTCTCACATTCCACTAAAGTTGGTCCCTCTCCTCTCCTGGCTCTTTCAATTGCCTCCTTTGCCACCTCTCTGACCTTCAAAACATCCATCCCATCTACATGAACTCCTGGCATTCCGAATGCTGGTCCTTTCTTCCATATCTCAGGATCTGAAGTTGCTCTGAGATGAGACATACCAATAGCCCACAAATTGTTTTCCACAACAAACACAATCGGTAATTTCCACAGAGCTGCCATATTCAGGCACTCAAAGAATTGCCCATTATTACAAGTCCCATCTCCGAAAAATGCCAATGTGACCTGATCAGCATCTGCTTGTTTTAATGCCTCCCTTCTATACTTGGAGGAAAATGCTGCCCCAGTGGCTATAGGAATTCCTTCACCAATGAATGCAAACCCGCCAAGCAGATTGTGCTCTTTTGAGAACATATGCATTGAACCACCTTGTCCTCGGCAACATCCAGTTGCCTTTCCAAAAAGCTCACTCATCACAGCTCGAGCGGGCACTCCCTTACTCAAGGCATGAACATGGTCACGGTATGTGCTCACTACATAATCGTCTTGCCTCAGAAGTTTGATGAAACCAGTTGATACGGCTTCTTGGCCATTATACAGGTGGACAAAGCCAAACATTTTGCCCCTATAATACATCTGGGCACACATGTCTTCAAAGGCCCTGCCTAATACCATGTCTTCATAAAGCACTAAAGCTTCCTCTCTGGTAAGAAGCTGCATACATAAAGAAATAAAAACATTAATCTCAAATACTTTTTTACTTCCAGTACAAAGGTTCTTACTTCCAAGAAGTTTACAAATCAACAGCGCAGGAGATTTAAGCATCACATACACACAGAAGCAGAGTAACAAAAACCTTGCACTCGAAACACCGAGTGAACTTCTTTTTTTTAAAACCGCTGCAAAGCATGAAACATAATTGGGTTCAATTGAGCTCAACTGAATAAAAAGCTTGAACTTTTCAACTTACCACTGCACAGAATCCATTCTACGAGAATACCTACACACAAACTCGTTCGAATAGCTATTCCCAACAAGCAGAGATTCATATAAAAAGAAGGGTCTAAAAGGCTACTACTCACCAGATTAGCGCGAGATTGTAGCTTCTTTTCCTTGACAACGTCGGAAACAGCAGTTACCATGGATCGACGGTGGTGAGAAGCCTTAGAGGGAGCATAGGAGCGAAGCTTGAGGGTGGATCCAAGGAAAGAGGAGCTAGCTTTGAAAGGATCAAAAGAGAGAGGTTTGTCATTGGATCTGGAGGCAGAGACGGAATTTATAGGGAGCGGCTGGGCAAACTTAGTTGCAGAGAACAACATTATCGGGAGCCCAAGGGAAATGGAGGAGGAAGAAGAAGACGCAAGATTTTGGTGGGTGAAGAAGATGAAGGGGAGAGGAAGTGTTAAGTAAGAGGAAGGAGGCGGAGGAAACGAGGAAGAGAGGCGTGGAATTAACCGTTTTGAGCTTTGGAGGCGATGTGGAAGTGAACTGATAGCATAGAGGAATCCCTCTCTCTCTCTCTAGGACACAAGGTAAGCCACCCACACCCAACGAATTTTTGTTCCTTCCATTTCATGCTCTATTAGAGTTTACTAAATCAGCATTATATTTAGTAAATAACTTTTTCTAACCTCAGGGAAGGAAAAAAAATCTTGAGTTAAGCTAAACAGTTAAACTACTCCCTTTTCCCAACAAGTAGGCAGCTTTAAAATTATGGCAGGGTAGAAAATTTTAAATTTTTATTTGATTAACACTTGTTAATTGACAGTGATGTTAATGACTGAATTCAAGTAGAATGATGTAAATAGAGATAAGTTATTAGAGTTATCTATGATCAAAAAATATCTAATAAGGTAAAAGGAAAATTTTATACCACCACTATAAAGCCAACAATATTATATGGTAGTGTATTTTAGGTTTTGAAGGGATAATATGACCTAAAAATGAGGTAGCCGAGACGATAATGTTGAAATGAAAGTGCGATTATACTAAAATGGTAATATTCATAATTATCAAATCCATATACAAGTTGGAGTGATAGATATTGAAGAGAAAAATGGTGAAAAATCATTTGAGACGATTTAGATATGTTCACATAAGACAATTGAAGGTACTCATAAGAAAGATGGATCCAACAGTATGTATTTATTCGAGAAAAGATAGAGGAAAATCGAAAAGTAGCCTTAGAAAATTATATAAAGAGACCTTTTGGTTAATAATCTATCAAAGATTTATTTTACGATAGAATATAATGACATTGTATGATCGTATAGCTAACCCACAAAGTTTTGTTATTATTGTCAAACAAATGTTAAGTATAAACCAACCAGCACGTAACTTTCCTATCACTAAGAATATAAAATTTTTGTATAATTTGCTTAAATAAAAATGTTCTATTGAAAATGGTCCAATTTAGCTTCCGGCATTTTTATAACTTTGCTTTAAAAATTTAAGAATAAATTGGAAATGTTTCCAACTGAATTGCCAGGACTTCCAACTTATATAATTTACTTTTTAAAATTAAAAGAATGAATACAAGGAATCGAGCTGGTCAAACAAAAAAATACAAGGAATACATAATTGAAAACAATTTCATGTGATGCTGCAAAATTTCCAACTTCCATGGGATTCTAAATCCTATAACTTGTTCTTGGTCCAGAGGTAAAAGAATCTATGGAAAGCTCGCTAGTCACTCACATGTTCCATGTTTGATACTCACCTTATACCAAGTTAACCATTTTTTTCATTTTGTCCAAATCTGGAAAAATTTTAAAAACCCTAACTCCTAGCTTCAATCCTTTTGTTCTCCACTTCTCTTTTTTCATATGGAGTCTGGACGATGGAATCATATGGCTTAGAGTGCTTGGCGTCACATCTAGGGCGAGTGAGGAGAAAGTGAGAGGTGGTGGAGACGATGATGACAGATGAGGAACATCAACCACGACATCAACGTGAGGAGGAAGTGAGTCTTCCGTTGCCTCCAGAGTCCATATCCGTAAGCCATGATTCTCATTTTCAATTATGTGCAACGCGAACTTCGATAGTGAACTTGGCTTCTCTTAATGGACATTCTCTTCGCTGAGATCCAAGCAGACATTCACTCGAATGATGCACTTCAGCAATCCGAGGCTCTTCTTCAAGCTCTCCAACAATTAGTCGCCGGCCATGACATCTCTGTCATTGCCAAATCTACCGTTGAAGAAATCGTCGCTGCCCCTGCTTCTGCCATCTGCAAAAAGCTAGCTTTTGTTCTCATCCACTCCACCAGCCTCACCCCTGACTTATGGAAGATCGTCTACACCAACGTCTACTCTGATTTCCATTTCCTTGACCCCGATGTCACCGTTGTTGCTATCTCCATCTTGGCCGCGATCCCTTCTTACCATTCAGATAAGCTCATCACGGACTGTAACAAAGAAATCTCTGACAACTTCAACTCGCCTAGCTTATCAAGGATTGTAACAAAAATTAAAGGGCTGCCAACCCACCAAGTTTTAGGGCAACCCGTTTAGGACAAGCACAAATGGGATACTATAGGGTTTGGGTTGAGCCCCAACCAGTTTAAATTTGAATGGGTAGGCCACGGGTTGGCCATCGGGCCAGCTTGACTTGCCCATTACTCTGCCCTAACCTGGAATGCATTCTGACCACAAGAAGCTTTTTTCTCCTTCTCCCCATAATGCATTCTACACCCAAAATGCATTCTGCCGTCCCAAACACCCACGGACTTCTGCAAAATACATTCTCACATAGGAATGCATTTCATGCCTCCAAAATGCATTCCCAAACTGGCTGAATATCTGCTTCCAAGAGATTTTTTATGAATGGGGGAAGGAAGGCTCAATATTGGCTTCCAAGAGATTTTTTTTATTGGTGAAATATACGGATTGACATTGATTGATGCTAATCACCTATACAAAAATGAGATCAACAAGAATATAAATGGGTAAGACCCAGTAAAACCAAAGCTACAGACAACCTAGGAGGAAAAAATAGCTTTGTTAGTCTATACGGTTGGTTAGTGCTTGCTTCTGCATCTCTCTGTTTCAGTTGAAAAGTTGGTCACCGCGTATTGTTCTTCTCCTTGCCTGTAGACATGTTTCCCTTGTGTCAGAATTTGAACATTTATTATGACAGTCAAAATGTTCTTAAATTGCCAAAGACCCAAGATGTGCCCTTTGTGTCTCCTGATCTGGGGTTTAATTCCCACCTCAGACATTATACCTACAATTATGTTCTTAAATTTACGGGATAAGGAAAATAATAAAACTTACCGAATATACTTGATTTTAATGGGAACCGGATAGCCGACCCCTTAACTCGAAACTCTCGATTTTGCCTATCTTGACTTTGTTTCTCGGCCACTGCAGAACTGCTGCTGCTTTCTCCAGCCACAAGATCTCTCACTCTATTTACCTTCTCATGGTATAAAGCAGGAGGTGCAAGCCTCAGCTGAGGCAAGCTTTCTATTTGAGCAAATCTCTGATCTTTTTGCAAACTCGACAGAATCTCAAACTGCAGAACCAATTTCACAATTCGATCAATTTATAATTCCTAGAAGCCTGAACATGGAAACCACGTTTAAACAGTAAATTATTCACCTACCCTGGGTTTACAAAACCTGCGTCAGACGCCTTCTAATTTCAGTTTATACAGACCTTCTATAAACATGACATGAGGACAAGACTAGATTCGAAAGGAGGACATTTTTTGAACAGACCAATCATACGATGCTAGACTATAAAATATTATATTTACTTGCATATGCTTTTACCGGAAAACTTGACCCAAAAAAAAACCATAAAAGAAAACTGATGGCTGCCTAGTTCAATGCATGACAGAACCAAAAGGCCAAACTAATGCTTATGATAGCTTCGAACAAAAGGCGCTACCAAAATAATTTGAAACAACGGTAGGGTTTAATTTTCATGGAAGGGGGTAAGGAACTTTTCAAGATGGGCTGTGTAATCCTTTGTACCAGCCTGGGGTATGTAGGTTTCAAAACTCCCAAGGAATATGAATATAATGACCCTGGTTTAAATTTATTGAGATATACATTTACCCGTGAAATCTGTTGAGGCCCATATGCGTTCTCTGATAAATCGCTTTCATGTGGGTGGAAGGTACTTCCGTTAGGCTGTTGGCTTCTAGATGAGAATTTATTCACCAGGCCATTCTCAGCCGCAACTGATTTGCTTTTAGACTGATGGAACTTTTGAGAAGGCATACATACAGGGCATCCAGTGGAAGAACCTCTACTTGATAACTCAATTTCCAAAGCTTCACAATGGAGATGACTTGCATGGCCACAGTTGAAAACTCGAACCCCAGAGGTAACAGAGTTCTTTGTTAGAAGGCTATTGCAAATACAGCATACTATACTCCTGGGGGCATACCCATGAGAGGCTCCTTTCTTGAGTAAACTCATATTATAAAACGTATCATCCTCTATCAAGGATTTGGCGGCATCCTAATTGAAAAGAAGGAAGGAAGGAAGGAAAAGGAAGAATAAAACCGTAAGCCCATTGAAAATGAAGAGAATAGAATTTAAACTAAACTATTGTTTTATGAAACCTTCAAATGGATTAATTTGTCCTTTAAAAGCCTAGATATACCATGTACACGGAGTGATCATCATAACTCAAGCCTAACAATCCCTTCCCTTGTTGAGAAGGAAAGTTTTTTCCATTCTCACAAGTCAAACTAAGTTACCAGCTAAGATGATAAGCCGGAATATACGAGTATCCAATAAAAAGTAACCATATGATTCTGCTCATATGTCAAGGATAGGAGGTTTTTGTCGTTAGGAAATCTTGATGAAAGAATTGAAATTAAAAACGATTTTTTTTGGAGGGGGGGCAGAGGAAGGAATGGAAGTACAGTACAAAACATTACCAGAATTCTTCTTTCAAAGCCGTATGTCCCGAGCATACCCAATATGGTTAGTTTAAAATCGCCAAATTCTTGATTACCGTTATCAGAAAGGAGTTTGGCCATGATAGTTGGAAGGTGAACGTAACCTATCATTCCCTCAACAATCTCCTTGATGAACAAGGAGAACATTCTCCTCAAGACATCAGCGCCACGAGACTTTGAGATTTTCCATCTGCTTCTGCCTGTGTCCTTTTTCAGTTTTGAAACTGGTGATCCAGCAAACATTTGAAAATAATTTTCTCTTTCAGAAGCCCCCTCATCAACATATGAATCCAGCAGCGGGTCACAAAACCTTGATGAATATTTATATGTTAGACTAAAACCAGCCAAGGCTGGCGATGATAATTTGAGAGATGTTTTACAGGATAGTTTTGATCCCTAAGTATTACATATATGCTTGATCCAAAATTATCATCTAGTCTCTTCTTCCATCATAAGAAAAGGAAACATCAAAGTAACAAAAGAAGTGATAATTCTGCAGATCAATGCAATTTTTATTTATGCTTTCACATTTCTAAAAATCATATATAGAAAAACCACCATCAAAAATAGTTTTTTCAGCAATTTACAGATAAATCACTGCTATACTCAAATATGTGCAAAAGGAGGCAAAACAAAATCAATAGAAATTCAACGCCCAGATATCATTTCATGCAATAAATGAAATTCCTTAGATAACAACCACATTCAAATTGATTCCCCCCCCCCCTAAAATCAGTTTACCATATACCGTATAATTAAAGATCATGAGCCAAATGCAATGATCAGAGATTATTTAGAGCATTAAAAACTCCTGGTAATCATCTAAATATTTAACATTGGATTTCCCATATCCTCAACGTTACTTGCTATTTGCTGGTATCTGAATCTTGCTCTTGTGAGTTAAGAATATCATGACTGATAGCTTGGAAATCAAATTCTCTAGCTCGGCTTTGAAATGCAAGATTTTCAAGGAAATTTACCAATAAGAATGGAAGAAGAAAGAAGAAAAAGGAAATAAAGGAATCCCTCTGCACCAAGGCCTCCTTATTTCTCCCTTATAGCCTAACTAACTTCATCTGGAGACCCCTCTCCTATAACCTAAATAACTAGATAATTGAAGATTAGTTGTTAGGCACACATAGATGATAGTGCATGGGTCGTTAGGGAAGAGATAATTGTTGATGAAATAAGAAGATTTACATTTTCTTCCATCATTGTGCCTTCCTACAAAACCTCACTCATCATACTGTTAGCTTGTTGGATAGGCTCTTAATACTCTCAACAATGCTGTCCATCTTCCTGCAGGTCTAAACTCTCTCCTAGTTGGAGGTCTACAATGTAATTAAATTTTAATTTAAATAACCAGAAGCATTAAGGGCTAATCAATGCCTTCTAAATCCAGCGCCAGATTATGCAGTCTAGAGTCTACATTACATCAACCTAATGTATTGAGGTACTAGGACTCTGCCCTCTCAAACTAATGACCACTGAGTCATTCCTTTTCCAACCATTTCCTCCTTCCCTTTTCACAGGATGGGTATTGAAAAAAAAAAAAGTAATCTAAGTACATCTTTGCAGGGCTATTCTGCGGTAAAACCACACACAGGTATATTTGTAACAGTGATGAGTGACAGAAATTTTGGCACTTAACTGTGTAATATAACTTTATCAATTGCAAGATAAAAGATGCAAGGAGTAAGAAGACAGTGTCAGTATTGAACATACGAGTCAAGTAACTTGAACCAATGTGCTTCTGACTCCTCAGGATTTAGACGAGGGGTGTTCCTCTGGCAAAGACCAATACAAGCGTGCAATAAATTTTGGATGCCGTTCGCCTATTAGACAGTAATCAGTAAGAATATTAGGTTTCCTAACAAAGATGGGAATACTCAAACATACGCACACTTGTACACCAATTAAAGTGCAGAAAAATGCTTTTAGTTTTGAAGGACAGAAGAAGAAACCTCTTTCATTCTTGAAACAGTGTCAAACAATTTTGTATGGGAAGAACCCTTCATGGAAGGATTTGAAATTGCAGCTTCCACAGCAGCATCAAGCTCAACAAATTTCTCATTCAGACTAGAAAGTGTAAGAAGGAGAGCGCTACCAACATCACCAACCCTTTCTAATAAAAATGCAGCAGCATCTATAATTCCATATTCTTGGCAAAGACGCAAACAATGTTCCACCCGATAGCTATCAAACATTTCCAAAAATCTAAGGACTGAACCACCTTCATACTGGCATAATAGCTGCAAAGCAAAACGTAAACATCAAAAGATATACATATTCTCCTCCCAACCCTTTGGAGACAGGTAAGGGAAAGGGAGAAATGCAGATTAGATAAATTGGCATAGGCTGCGTCAATACAACTAAAAACACACAACACCAGTTGCAACATTGAGCCTTGACATTCAAGTTAGTTCTAAGCATTTAAAAGGTCAAAATAATGCTGTCTGTAATAATAAAACTCACCTCAAGATAAAGCTCAATAAGATCATCAGTCACATGAATAGGACTTTCACGAATGTACTTGGGAAAATTAGAAAGACTATCCAAGTAAGCATCAACTCCTTGTGAATGATCCTTAACCAGCTTTCCACTGGGTGCATCCACAACATCATCCTTTCTGAATTTAGATAAGTCTAGTGTTCCAGATAAGTGAACCTCAACTAGTGTCTTTAAATAAAGGAAAAGACTTCTACGATGAGAGTGTAGTTCAGTAATGATATGTGAACTTTCATCACTGAAATGTCTGATAACCATTAGGAAGGTACCCTCCCTGCAGGGCATGAAAAATGAGAATGCAAATATTATATAGGTTTCATGAACTGAGAATAAGGAAAGCAGAAATTCTGTATAACCTGCAGAAGAATCCAACAAAGGTTAATTAATGGCTAGGATTACCTGCTCAATTTAACCAGCTTAGGAATACGAGACATCACTGCTGATCGAATAGCAACATGGTCATTTCCAGTCAGCTGCATTAACATCGTGTTGATAAAGGAGAAGGCATGAATAGGCTCATCTACATCTTTCATATAGCTATCCAATGCTGCTACATACTCATGTTTGATAGCATGAATAAACCCACAAACCTAAAAATCAACAGAAACAGCTGAAAGAATCAATTGAAATAAACAGAAGGCTAAATCGCACAAAACATTCTTGAACTTTGAGGCATATGCAGCAACCCCTTCACATTTAGAACTTGACAAAAAGTCCCGCTAACTTTTAAATTTGTACAAATGACCTCTCAGTCACTTATAAGTGAGTCATTTTACTATAACTCAACAACCATATATAAACTTAATTTTTGTATGCAAATAGTACCTCAGATTTTGGGTTATGTGGATAAGCCCCTACAACTTCACATCATGTGCAAATAGACCCTCCATCAGTTCACATTAGATTAGCAAAATACTGGATAACTTAATGGCAAGGGGGTTATCTTGATAAGGCCAGTGATCTGCAAAAGATTTGGACATCATTTCCTAAGGCCTACGGCAGACAATCTAGGAAGGGAAGTGATTTAGAGAGAACTAAAACCAGTATGGGCAGGTATAGTCCAAGGTTTGGGCAGTGTTAGTAGGGGTGGTGACCATTTTTGAGATATCAGATCATCCTTTCTGCCAAGGGGTGGGATGGTTCAGTCTTTTGGAAGTATCATGAGGATTGGGAGAGTTCTGGCCTCTCAAAAGTCCAGAGTCATTGTGTTGTGTGCCTTTTGTTTTGTCTCTTATTAATTTGTAGTTTATGTATCTGGGTGTAAGAGGGTCATGGGTTCGTCTGAAATCATCATTTCCCTGGTAATCTGATTCAGTTATGCAGCAGCAGTATTATCAATCTCAAGTTATTCCCGCTCTCTTGTTGTCTATTTCTGGTTTTAGTCATGTCATCAACTTGTTTGGGAGATTGTTCTATCATATCTTCAAAAATGTGAAAGTTTAAGGGGGTCCATTATCAAATTTTAAAGGCCAAGGAGGCTATATACACATAGCCCAATTTCAAGGGGGTTATGTATAACTTTGCGAGCAAAAGAAATATCTGATGGCACTTTCCTTTCAAAGACTGCAGCAACAAAATGGACATTGTACCTGGTGGAATTGTGCTTTCTCGCAAAGGCCTAGCACATATGACGGATCCCAGTCTGACTCAGGCAATACTTTCAGAACAGCAAGCACCTGTTTTTCTCTCTTTTCTGAAGTTGAACTCAACATAGAACCACTAATTGGAAAAACACTCTCTGACGTCAAATATTCCAATATTTGAAATAGCACACTCTTCGAGACTTTAGCCCTTTGAAGTGCAACATAATATGCAACGAACTCATATATGTGTCCGGTGTCCTTATTTGAAGGCCACTCTTTTAGCAGTCCATCATCACCACTGATGGAGGTTGAATCCGTGGGAAATGCAACAATCTTATCAATTATGTGAATAAGGGCATCCACTGTATTCTGAACCAAAAGACTTTGAGTTTCAGTAATATCATGAATTTCCTTTTTCAGATCTTCATCATCTCTGTTGGCTAAATCCATTGAAGATGAACTAGAATTTGAAGTTTCATCCTCTATAAAAGCACGTCTTAGAACATCTAATGTAGCTTCAGTATCTAACACTAAGAGAAGATATAAATTCAGGCTTGGTCGTCTGACCCCTAAGTCTGAAACCCTTTGTGATTTCAAAGCATTTGATTCCTCCAACAAAAACTCTACAAGTTCTTTTTTGAGAGATGGCAAGCGTGCAGGAGGAAGAGTTCCACGCCCTGCAAGTATATCCAAAGTGGGATCATCTTTTAGAACAAGTAGTCCTATTTCAGTGCTTGAAGCAGAAATAAATGAAAAGGAATCAAACGCATAGAAAAGATTAAAAAAATTACCAGGTAGTTTCTATTTAAAAAAATGAAATACCTGGTGGAAAAGCAAGACCTGTAAAGCAGTACTTCAGATAAACCAGCATTCTATACCTGCCAAATGGGCAGAAAAGCAGCAGTCAGCCACTTCTAACAAGCTTCAGTTAGACTAACTGCTCAAAGTTTAATTTACCCATGGATGCCTAAGGCAACCATTAAATAATTGCAGCCAATTTCCTGATTCAACCAGGGACTAAGTTTTTGTTCAAATAAAGACCACAACGGAATATCATAAATGATCTAACACAAGGAGAAAGTTAATTGAGTAAAGGTTGAGCTGGACTAGAAAATTTAAGTATTTGGGCACACCTAGAGCCAGCCACAACCTTAAATAAATTAGAAATGGCAATAAAAGATAAAAGGTGACTTACCCAAGTGCAGTAGCACTTTCCTTTTGGCTACTTTGTAAGACAGAAAAAAGCTCCTCTAAAGGTGTTCTGAAATCATCCAATCCTTTATTAAAAAGATACACCAAAGCGCTATACAGTCCATGCTCCTGGCATAATCTAACAACCTAAAACGAAAATTAAAATAAATAACAATTAGAAAGTTAAATCACCAAATCCACTAAATATAGTTGTTCAACAATAAAACATATTTTAAAAGATCTAACAATAACCTGATTGAAATCCAAGGAAGATATGTCCATGTGAAGAACACATTGCTCTACCCTCAGTAACCATCCTTTGGTGCTATAATGCTCTACCAGAGCTTGCATAATCTTGAGAAAGGAAAGGGAAAGTAAACAACAGAAGAAAAAGAGCAGTTATCAATTATATCAATAGAGAATATGAATTTTATTAAAAAAAAGCTAATATCTATATATTAGTCTCCAACAAATCTGAAAAATATGGTATTAGCCAATACCTCAGGAGGCAGAGATCCAAGCATGTCCTTCAAAATGTATGGCTCCAGAAGTTCCAAAAATGTGTCTGAAAAACGGATAAATCATTTTATCTGTTAAATCTACCCAGCTGATACAAGCTGTATCAATAATGCAAAACAGTTCCCATAGAGTGTTCACTTTTTTCTGGACCTAATTAACTTGCTCAAATAGTGGGGGGGGGGAGAAGATAGCTTCATCAATTGCATTCACTTAACTAATTCAGCCATAAATTAGTTGCAAATAAATAAATTAATTAAAAATATGTTTAGTCATGAGTGTCTAAAGTCAAGGCATATATTCCTATTTTATTGAAAACAGACTTAGCATAATATGACAGCTTTTGGCTTTGTGGTATTATTCATATAACAAATCTTAAATTTTGCAATGAGTAATGAATATGATTCAGTTATATGCTTCTAACCATATACCTTTTCAATAATTATTTCTCAAAATTGATGATAAGATTATGCACACATTAAAACTAGATAGTAACTTCTTGATCATACATTTCTCTTTAGGAAGTGTAATCTTTAATTATTTCCTTTTTATGAAATCTTATTTCTGTTATATGAAAAAAGAATGGATGAGAAAGACAGCTAAAAGTTAAAAAGTATTAAATACACTTTTTTGGTTAAAAAGGAGGCACATAGCCCTAGGCAGCAGGGAATTGGGAAAGGACAGGGTAGGGATCAAACCCACAAACAACAAGATCTTCCAGCACCCATATCCAGAATAGGTGCCATTTGAGCCAAGGCTATTGGGCAAAAACACCATCGTTTTGGTCATTCTATAGACTCTAGGTTAATAAATTATGTAATAAAATTTATCATAAGTAGATATTTAAAATGTAATATATTTGCTCCTTCTAATATAGAGCTTAGTATTAAACGACCTTCTACCTAGTACCTATAGTAAAGTACAGAAACTCTTAAAGCTAGTCAATGACTATTTTCAAACTTATTTGTCTCATTGAACAGCTAGAAAACGATCACTTTTCCACTTGGTTTGATAAAAATAGCAAATCAGAGCACAAAAACCAACTAAAAAATGGCAGTGGCTGGTGCTTACAGGGATCAAAATATGGCGTGAAATAAACCCAGAAACCTCAAAAGCAGTACAAGACACGAAGCTAAAGACACAGGATTACCTCTTTGTTGAACATCTACAAACTTAGAGAAAATTTCATCAAAAAGTATGTCTGTCCTTTTGATATGAACACAGAATTCAACAGCAACTCCACCAACACGAGTGTACTGCTCTTTTATCTCAGAATGCACAGAAGAGCTTCTAACATTCGAATCATTAGATTGATCCACTTTACCAAGTTGGTTGCAGAATGCGACTGAAATGTACGAGAACACTTCATCAACATAGGATGTTAACAACTCTAATGAGAAGGGCATTACGATCTCCTGTAAAGCATCCAGGTTTCTAGGAAGGTCAATAACCCCATGAGATTGACCATCATACAGAGTCATTGCCATGTTTAAGGCACCCATCCAGTCACCCGCTTTCTGCAAAACCAGAATACGTTCTTTCCAAGGAAGAAGACGAGAAACAACAAGATGTGTTGGGCCAAGTATATAAATAGAAGCACCACGTACGGCAATGCTATTATGATAGGCTTTTTCAGGGTTTCCAAATATATTAATGAAATGGGTGTGGTAAACCACCAGATCATCTCCTCCAGTACCATCTACACCAATATTTGTTTTGTGGATCACAGTTCCATCCTTTTCGAATAAGTAAAGCTGCCCAGCTGATGTTAGAACTACTAGCATCTGGAAAAGTGCAAAAGCAAGCAGAAGAAAAGTGACACAGCAGAATAAAGAAAAGAAAAGAAGCAGTTGGCAGCAAGTAGCTAGATGTCAGGCCAATATCTGTGGAACAAGAGATGATAGAATACCTGATCATCCAACCATGCCAGACCTATAGCTGCACTGTCAAGAGACCATTTCCCATAAAATTTCAGTTCTGGTTTGACCAACTTTGCAACCTGAACTTTCCGATCCCAAGCAATTGCGAGCAGGGAAACTCTTTCGGCAGCTTCCCCAGACATATTTTCTGCAATATATAATATTTAGAAAGATGATGACATGAAATGTAACAAAATAAATCCATACCAGTAGAATTACGATATTGTCCCATATATTTCCAAGCAGTGTACGGCATCGAACCCTCCCGAATCCCATCTGGCCTAGGGAGTTGTGCATAGATTTCCACAGGAGTCAGTCGCCCCTATAACAAAGATTTGATCTTTTTATTACATAATGCACAAGAATTCTAAGCAACACAAAGGAAAAGTACAGGATAAAAGCATGTGAACCAGCGCAAGCAACTCAAAGCTTCATACCACCAGAATAGTTTGATGGGTGACAAATATGACCACACCTTCTTCAATTAAAGAAGAGCCTTCATTGAAGATTTTCCAACCTGCATCTCCCCCAACAACTCCTCCCATCATGCTAGTGATACTGCTGGTTGAAGCCATAGATGATGCACTTCCACTGAATTCATCAGAAAGGAGCGGTGAAGCCGATAGCACCAAGCCATTTCTTTCACCATCAAGTAGACGCTAAGAGCCCAATACAGATTCAAAAACGAAGTGTAAGAAGAATGAATGTTGTTTGAGCTCAAGATTACCCTCTATAACACAGTGCTCTACTCAACATATTGCTAATTGCTGCAAATAGCAATGTACCTGACTTCTAATGGAGAACATATTAAGCAAAGGAACCACTGAGATGCTATGCAAGAGAACCAGACCCTTGCTATCGCCAGTAACAGCTTTAAATTGACGAGTATTTTGAGGATCATATCCCAAAAACAATGCATGCACCACTGGTGCTGTATGCTCTCCACTAATAACTTTTGCAACCACAGCTTTATGTACATCCCAAACAGTAACACGACCATCACCATAACCAGCTAAAAGTAGGTCCCCTTGCTGATTAAAAGACAT
>JANTPZ010014188.1:0-15749 GCA_025593235.1 Vachellia pachyceras
TTGTCAATTATGGCAAACGTTGTTAACTAAACGACATGTAATTTGCCACAATACACGAAATAAAAAGAGATTTTTACATGTGGAATACATTTTATTTATTGTCAACACAATAAAAAATTATTATGCTCATAATCTCCCCCTTCCTCTATATAATTTGTAATTGATTGATTTTGATTCTATTTAGATTCAGATGGCAGAATAAAACCAAGAGTATGCCAAGTGATCGTCATATCGTCATTTACTAATTTCATTTTTCTTATAAACTAACAAATTATAAGTATGTGAAATAATAATATTATAATTGAGAAAATTATTAGAAACCGATAAAAAAATACAATCGCTTAGTTAAAAATGAGATTAATTTACCAAGACTCGCATATTAATCTTTTGGGTTAATATCACTATTAGTCTTTGCATTTTGATTGATTTTGATTTTGATATTTGTAATTTTAGATTGTAGCTTTTAGTCCCTATAGTTTTATCAAAGTTTGGTTTGAGTTAGCATCGTGAAGTGTGTATACTAAAATCAAAACTTGTTAAAAGTATAAGGATGATAACCAATTTGCAAAGATCCTTTGATTCTTTTACTTTTAACAAGCTTTCATTTTGATCCATGTACTTTTATCGAATTCTTATAAAATTACTGGGATCGAAAATTACAATGTGAAACTAAAAGAATCAAAACTAAAATTTGATGAAACTGTAGGGATAAATAATACTCTTAACACTTATTTTTTCTAATTAAAAATTCTTCATTTCAATATTATATACTCGTTTGCTTCTATTTATAAATCACTTCTAACGTGCTTCTTTGAAATTAGAAAAACATTAAATATCATTAACTCTACTTTAAAATTGATATAATTTTCAACTTTATCGATATTTAATATAAAATATAACCAATGAGACAAATTTTATACAATATTGGGAATAATAAAGTATAAAAATATTGATTCATATAAAGTAATGATACAAATCATAAAGTGGACGGAAAAACCTTGTCTATTTAACTCACAAGCAGTGTTAACAAACCAAAGTTAAAGAAGATAAAGAAGAAGGGTAATTTGAATCTTTTTCATTAATTCCTGAAGTTAGATTATTGGTTTCGTCTAAAAGGGTATAATGCTTTTAATAGAGTTTGTAGTTATCTAATGAAGGGTTATTAATTTGATTTTTGCGGTTTATAGGTTGTTTAACAAATATGACAACCTGTTTGTCATGATGTTAGAGAAATATTTTTACGTAAATTGAAATAAAAACTATTTTTATATATTTATCTTAAAAATTATAAATCATAATAAAAAGCAGCTTCCACCGTCAATGTATATATTATAAATCATAATTATCAGTAGTCAATGAAACCAACTAACCAATGACCAATTAACAAATTATATATATATATATATGTATATCATCACTGCCCCACCCAAAACTCTCTCAATAATATTAAAAAGGACGAACAAATATGAACCTCTCAAATCTCTCTTCTTTTAATTGTGGGAAAAGGAACAGAAGCTGATTGGTGACACCCAGATAAGACGGCAATGACAGGCACCACCATCTTCCTCCTTCAATAATTAAACTCTCAATTTTTTTTTTAAATTCCTATGTGGTACCCTTTCGTATTTGGGCCAATTTCTCTCATTCCCTTTCCTATTTATCTTCTTCCTCTTACTATTCCATTTTGGGCTAATAATTCCATGCATACACGTCCCTCTCTCCCACCAAATTCGGCAAATCAACAGCACAAATACTTGTTCCTCTTTTTTCGGAACACTGTTCTTTCCAAAATTAGAAACCCTCATGCTAATTTACTTAAATAAGTAATTTTATGGACCCTACAAACATATATTATAATGGGTTTTAGAGAGACAGAGTGAACTATTATAAAGAAATTCATGAGACACGAGATCTACAGTAAAGGAAGTTAGAATGTTTTCATTAAAGATTGTATCTATGATGTGGCACACCGTGAGAATGTTAATATTTTTCATTTCATGAGGACTACTTTTAGGTAATATTTGAATATTGTTAGACCCATTCTTTTCCACGTAGGTTTCCCATGTTCACACATATTTGAATTCTGTATTTTATGCTTAAGCCACTATGTCCCTCTAAATAATATTTTTATAAAATTAATTAATCATTATATATTTTATACCAAGTCACTCTCAATTATTTGAATTTTAGTTGGATAAGGTCCCCATTCAAGAGACGCTCTCTTCATGTAATTTTTTACTTTTTTCTATTTATGGTGGAGTTAGTCATTATAAGCTACACTTTATATATGAAATTTTAATTCATTTTTTCTATTTAATCCTCATTTAATACATGTCTTTACATCTATTGGTAGATTGTTTCTAGCTCATACACTCTCATCAATTTTTTCCTGGCTCATTCTCTCTCATAATTTTTTTCATAAGTTAAAGTTTACTCGGTTGTTTGGGGGGGGGAACTAAATTTTAACATATTTATTACATTTAACTAGATCTAACAAATTTAATATTAACATTCTACTAACACTACTAGAAAAATTCCATATAGTGACGGAAAAATCCATCGCTAAATGGCTATTTTTCATCAGAAAAATTTCATTTAGCAACGGAAAATAGACATTTAGTGACGGATTTTCTGTCTTTAAATGACCTTTTTTTAGTAGTGTAAATTTTACGTTTAAAGAAAGTGGCATATATTCTTTATTCCCAATGAAACAAAATGGAGGAAGATATTTTCCCATGATCAAAGCTGGAGAACAATTGGTAGGTCACGTTTTGCTTTTTTGTTTAATAAAATAAAAACATATTAAAACAAAAATAAGATGATTGAAAAGATATTATTAACATAATTCAAAACCTAGATGAACCTGTCCCTCTTTCTTTTAGAGCATCATGCAGCAAACACGCTTGGACCACCAAGAATGATTTGAAACAAAATAGCTTATGATCATTGATCTGAAGTAAAAAAGAAGAAGATGAATTTAAGTTAGACATTGTTTTTTTGTCCTTTTCCATTGATATTCCAATCCCAAAGAATATAAATAACTAATTGTATAAGCATCCAAAAATAAATTACATTATTTATGCTTTCAAACTAATACAACTATGTAAATGTTATCATTAATATTGATATATTGTTGGATATTCCAAAGTTTCAATCTTATAGGTATATACTCTTCTGATCTTATTTATAGGATAAAGGGTAATTTTTTTATTCAATATAAGTTATATTATCAAATTTATTATATAAATATACAATTTTACTTACAATTTATTGTTTTGTGAATTGTTATTTCTTAGATTTCTTAGTTATTAAATAAAGATAAATTTAAGAAATTGTTTAATTTTAAGTTAAAATAATGAGATTTAAAATTTTTTTACTCCTATAAAAGATGTTGAAAAGGCCTTTTAAATAAAATCAATGAAGTAAATGATAAATAATTGAATAAGTCTGAAAAAATTCTGAAAAAATAAATTACTTCTATGAATAATACAATATCAATTAAGTGTGAATGTTCATAACCTTTATCTCTTAGAATTCTACACTTAAATTAATACCATACAATATGAATATAACCTCTTGAGAGTTTTCTATGATTAATACGTATAGTGACCCTTATGCTACACATTCTTTAATAATGTGTATATATACCTTTTTGTAATTGAAAACCTTGTTATCGGCAAATAGTGATATGAACTAAATGCTTGTAAGTTTAAAGTGAATGAATATATTCTTATTCCTTCTCTCTAAATGCTCTTTTGTTTACTTTATCTTTCTCATCTTGTTCGTTTCAATCTCTTCTTTATTTATTACTTTTTTTACTTTTTTTGACCAGCAATACAACACTTCTAATTTGACAAGACAGTTTACGAATATTATAAATTGCCGATTTTTCTATCAATTGATATTTGATTGAATGAGCATTTATAGTATGATGGAAATACTTGGATGCGACGGTGGCCACCTCACGCCTCATCACTACGTGACGGAGACATTTTCATTTGTTGGAATGACTCACATCTTTGTGGGTTGGGCCTTTGCTCTAAGTGAATGTAAACTTTTATTTCAAAATAAAATCGGATTTCTAGTGTGCACGATTAATTTTAAAACAAAAGGATTCAATGTTCCTTAAGTTTTGTAAACTATTACAGTGCTTGTTTAGAAAAACCGTGAAGAAGTGCATTTACGATTTATGAGATAAATATGTGAAAGAAATTATCTTGATTAGTGAAAAAATATTGTTAAACATGCGTTTGGGGAGCTCAAATGCTCTCCCAAACAGACATTATATATGTGTGTTGTTTCATGATTGAGACTCCATGATTATTAACATATGTAGGTCATCCTTTTTCGGACGGCAAGCAAATAATTATAATTAGTGAAAATGAATTCTTCACTAAAAAAATTAAAAACGAATTTTCATTGTCATAAATATCAACCAATAAAAGAATCACCAAATTAAACCCACAATATTTGGTAAAAAGCAGCCCATAATACTTTCTTAAAAAAGGGAAAATAATATTATCTATAAATTAAGCCTCAGCCATCTTCTCCACAAGTCCTTGAAATCCTTAGTACATGAGAAGCCTAATTTCAAAGGCGAAAGCTTCCCTCATCACTTTAACTTGCTTTGTGTTTTCCTGTTGCTGGTAACAGTTGGCAACTTGCTCATCTATATATCAATGTTTCTCTCATTGGCGCACACAGATTTCATGTTCATATCTGTTTTTTTATTTATTCAATCGTATTTTTTTATGGTTTCATTTTTTTAAACCTTCATTTATGGTTTCATTATATCCTGGTTGTGGAGGTATAGAAATAGGTTATATTAGTCTAGGTTTGTGCTAAATAAGTCTGCAACAAAGATTTAAAACTTGAGCACAGACTTGAGTCTGTATATATAGGCCCTTTAAACTTAAGCATGAACCTTCAAAAAGCCTGAAATCTGTTTAATTAAAGGCCTACTTAAAGTGAACTTTAAATACGTTTAAAAGCATACGTCTCCAAGTTCATATATAACATTTCAAGCCTATTTTAAAACTCATGTCATGTCTTAAAAGCGTAGGATCCATTCTCGCTTGCAATATAAGAATTTGGTACTAAAGGAAAAGAATGCATAATGACAACAACCGTCCAGCAAGAAAGAATAAGAAAAAAACAATAACATGTTTACTAAAGAGAGAGAGATATATATATATATATATTTTATAAAATCAACCAAGCAGAACAAGTTATGTGAAAAATTGGATGTTACCTCTTTTGCTTTTCTCACAAACTAGAACAAACTCCTCCTAAGCTGGCTCCCACTAAGATTATAGATAATATTTGATTTGGGCATCATTAAAATAAACATAGAGCAATTACTATGCTTCATTGAACGTCACAAATCAGGGGGGAGAGAGTGAGCTAGCGTTGCCATCTTGAGTGATCAAGGAGAAGAGAGGTAGAGATGACGAATACTACTCTTGGCGGTTTTGTCTGAGCCAAATCTTGGAGCTGGGTAATTTGATTGGTAGGGCAATCAAGGTAGACAGGAATACTGTTGCTCATAGTAACCAGGCAACAGATATGGTGGAGAGAGGTAAGTTCGGTCTAGTCAGCGTGGGAGTTGATCTCAAGAAAAAATTGCAGTCTCGATTTGTTGTTCGGAAGAAAGTGTTCAGAGTGGAGTACGAAGGTCTAGATACCATCAGGCTTAAAGTGTTGAGCGCTGAATGAGAAACCTCCGGACTTAAATAATCAACAAATTCAAATAGAGAAGGATGGTGGTGATCAATGGTTTGAAAGGACAGAAATTGAAGATGATGCTGGGTTGCAAAATGTACCAGATTTAATGGTGCCAAATGCCTAGCTGTAAGTGGTTCCCTTTCCTCTATAAAAATTTTAATTATTATGAATTTTATAGTATGGAACTGCAGGCTCTAAAACTTCCCCCCGTGGAGTGGGCGTTTTAATTATAGGGGGAAAAAGTCAACATTTTGGTTATTTTGGAAACCCGAGCCAGTGGTTTAAAAGCAGACAGAAACAGAATAGTTAGGAAAATTGGTTTCTCCAAGTGGATTCGGGTAGAGGCGAGAATGGTTATGCGGGGTTAATTTGGATGTTCTGGAATGAAGAGGATGTTCAACATGAATTATCTACCTCCCAACTGATTCATACTAAAATTCATTCCCGTCATGATAATTTCTCTTGTTATTTTACCTGTGTGTATGCTGAGCCATCGGTAGTCCTAAGGAAGGCTTTTATGGGAAAAGCTTAGGGACCTGCAGAATAAAATCCAAGGACCTAGGTTAGTTGCAGGCGACTTTAACGCTTATCTCTCAGTGCAAGATAAAAGTTCGGGGATCGAAATTTGTTGAAAGAAAAAATTGATTGGGCATTCTCAAATGATGCATGGAATCGATCATTTCCATTTACTAAGGTTCATCACCTCAGCCGCTATATGGATCAGATCATAGACCCAATTCAAGCGTCAAGCAGGATGGATGTTAGAACCGGAATTTAGCTATATAGTTTGACGGAGTTGGAACCATGAATCTTGGCATTATAAATTTCGGAGTTTCACTAAAGAAGCTGAAGATTGGAATAGAAACAATTAGGGTGGAAATATTCCTCATGCAAGTTGAAAAAGAACTGTGGAGAGATTACAACAAGCTTCTAGCCCAAGAAGAACTTCTTGATGGAAATTGTGCCCTAGGGCCAATCATTGTACCTTAAGCATTGTGCTTGTTTGGGAACACCGTTTCCCAGACGGGATACACAAGCCAAGACAAAACCATCTCGAAATCTGTAAAAACCATCTCGAAATCCATAAAAACCATCTCGAAATCTGCAAAACCATCTCGAAATCCATAAAATCACCTTGGAAGCTGTGAACTCCTTTCTCCCAACATATTTCCAAACACACTTTGTTGATATTTAATGTATTTTCTCCATTTTATTATCATAGCTTTTACATGTTTATAATAATAATTGCATCCATGGGCAAATTATGAATGTTGTTTTAAATGTCTCTAGTCGGTTATCTATGTGGGAGCAAAGATGAAGTAAGATTAGTATGACTTTGATAAGGTATAGAGATACGAGTCAAATTCATAGGCACTTGTAAGAGTACAAGGTGCTGGATCGACCCGTTATGAGAAAACTACATGTATTCGAAGTCATTAGTTTATCTCATATGTAATCATATCACCACGCACTTTGACCTAAGATCATCATGGATTCCTACGCGAGAGTCGCTAAGTTTTGATTTAGTCAAAAGTCACCTTTGACTGGGTGATGATAAAGGCTACAATCAGGCTTAGCGTCTTTCATGTGGAGCAATGTGAGTGATCAAGATGGGATTTATTCATCGCATTAGTTGAGAGATATTACTGGGCCCCTCGATGAGTTAGTCTGAGAAATGTATGGCCATACTATAATGAAAAGGAGTTTTCATTTCTAAGATCAGACTACTCAGGGATCAAGAAAGTAATGTTCTGGAATAGGAGGATGACATCATCTATGCCCTTGACCGAGATATCATGTGACAAAAGAGATGTGACGTAGTTACATGACAGGTTGTATTGTGTTAACGATCTTTATGTGAATTGGGTAGTCGCAATATCTTGCTAGAGGTTGCTTGCGATTTGTGGGCTAATACTCAATTTAGCTCACTGCCAACTTCATGTGGGTCTACAGGGTCGCACGCAAGAATAAACCCAACACGTCTTTAATTCTACCGTTTATCGAATTATATATATATAAATTCGAAATGATAATAATATTATATAAATAATATTAATATTAATATATGTGTTAGTTTTGATATTTAATTTATTTGATAAATTAAATCACTAACATTTATATTTAAACTTAGTTTATAAAGATAAATGAAATCAATTGGCTTATTCTTTAGATTAATTTAATAGATATGATTTGACCAAATCAGATTAATTCAAGTTGAATTTCATAATTTGAATATCAAGATTAATAAAGATTAATCTTGAATATCCTTGAAATTCAAATTTCAAGATTAATAAAGATTAATCTTCAATATCCTTGAAATTTGAATTTCAAGATTAATAAAGATTAATCTTAAATATCTTTTGGAGATTCAATATTAATAAAAGATTAATCTTGAATATTTTTATCAAATTTAGATTTTCAAGATCAATAAAAGATTAATCTTGAATTATAATGCACTCCATGAGTTCTATAAATATGAGGGCTCATGAGCAAAGAAGGCAGACATTTTTTTGAATTTGATTGAGTGAACCACACAAACCCTAGAGAGAGTGAAACTTAAAAGGCACTAGCACGCTGCTATTGTTGGGAACTATTCGCGTGAATACCAGTAGAGGGAGGTGATAAAAAAAGGTCGACTCCTAGAGATTCGATTTCCAAAACCACAAAAAGGTTAAGGAAGCTCCAAGTTTGAGAACTGCGAAAAGGTATTATCTTATTTCCTCAATCGAAACGCCTTTGGCAGATCTATACGGGGATTAGAAAATTTTTAAAATTTGTTTCTTCCGCTGCGTTTGTGTGTTATAATCCCAACACTTCTATGGTACCGAAAAATCAAGGTGCAACTAGTTAACATAGGGAGACAAGAACCGTAACTATTTTCATTTAACAACTATGATGAAAAGAAGCAAAATTAGAGTTGAACGTCTTGAGAATGATCAAGGGGTTTGGATATATGATCAAATGGAGTTAAAGAGAATGGCGCAAGTGTATTATCAGAATATATTCAGCAGTGAAACCGTTGAAAGAAATTGTTTGAATACATCCAACACGTTTCCCTTATAGAATGAAGTGGAAACGAATCCCTCTTAGCAACAATTAGTGATGGCGAGATCAAGATATTAGCTTTTGAATTGGGTGGTTTCAAACCTCTGGGCCTCGATGGTATTCAAGCCTTCCCTTTTCAAGAATATTGGGATATAGTAGGGGAATCGATATGCTAACTGGTTAAATATATTTGAAGACCTATTGAGATCAAAGATCTTAAATATACAAACTTGGTCTTGATTCCAAAAGTGGAAACTCCTAGCATGATTAAGGATTTTTGGCCCATTTCATTATGTAATGTGAGCTGCAAAATAATCAGGAAGGTGATTTGTCGAATACTCAAAAGGATTCTCCCTCACGTGATTGGTCACCATCAATGCAGCTTTATTGCAGGGCGTCAAAGCAGCGACAACATCATTATAGTCCAAGAAGTGATTCATTCTATGAAAATCAAGAAGGGTCAAATAGGTTGGCTAGCAATCAAGGTGGATCTCAAGAACGCTTATGATAGATTGGATTGGGAGTTTATCCTAGAAACTTTGAGGGAGCTAGATATTGAGGAGAAAATATGCAAAATCATTAAGTCCTACATATCTATGCCAGCTTTTCAAGCTCTATGGAATGGGGAACAAAGAGAGAAGTTTACAGCCATTAGGGGGATTTGACAAGGGGATCCTATATCTCCATATATTTTCATGGAAATGCTTAACCATATCATCAAGGACTCAATATATGGTGATCGGTAGCACCCCATTTTCTTAAATTTAGATGGTCCCCCATATCTTACTTGTTCTTTATGGATGATTTGATCTTGTTTGGGGAAGCATCTACAAATCAAGTTGAGGAAATGACAAGGTGTATTAAAATGTTTTGTGATGCTTTGGGCCAAAAGATGAATAGTGCAAAGATAAAAGAATATTCACTTTCCTAGAGCTCTTGATCTCAACCAATGTCTGGAGTTTTTCTAATAGGAGATTTGGGAAAGTATCTTGGTATACCCCTTCCACATCAAAGGGCTTCATATGCTATTTTTTCACATATTATAGAGAAAATACAACAAAAGCTTTCAAGATGGGAATGAAGATTCCTTAGTATGGCTGGAAGAGCTACTCTCATCAAAGTTGTTATTATTAGCTTGCCATCCTACCACATGCAAACCATCCTCTTACCAAAGAGACTGCTTAAGGAACTCGAGACTAAAAGTAAATATTTCCTATAGGGGGAAGGAGAAGACCACAATAAGATACACCTTATTGCATAGGATCATATAACTAGAGATAAGAAGGAAGGAGTGCTTAGCATAAAAAACCTTTGGAAACCAAACGAGGCTTTCATTTTCAAATTATGCTGGAAACTCCTTGCAGACAAGGAAGCTCTATGTGTCAAAGTTTTGAGAGCCAAGTATAAATGTCAGAATATTGATAAGCTTGAGATAACAAAAAAGCGAAACTCCTCTCTCACATGAAGAGGGATTTATGACATGTGAAAGTACTTCAAGATAAGTGTAAGGAAGAAAATTGGAAATGGCTCCAATACCTCATTATGGTTTGAGAATTGGTTAGAAGTTAATGCAACCCTTATTGATCATATTCCTAGAAGGGAAGGGATGATTCAAATCAATGAAAGAGTTATTGATTATGTGGATGATTATGGGAATTGGAACTTTGATAAGATTTCAACCTGGTTACCCTATATGGTTGTTGAGAAAATTGTGAATGTACACCCATCTCATGAGGAGAAAGTAGAGGACAAATACATTTGGAACAATTCGCTGATGGTTCCTGTACTATTAAATATGCTTATATTTTTCGTGTTGAAGGTAGCCAAAGGGAGACAAATAGCATTTGGAAGAACCTATGGAGTTGGAGAGTTCTGTAGAAGATCAAATCCTTCATGTGGCTCTTTTCACATCAAAGAATGCACACTGTAGAGCTTAGGAAGCGATGGGGTATAATAGACAATGCTGGTTGTGCGTTTGAATGTGGTTACGATGAGATGGAAATGCATATGATCTGAGATTGCAAAATGGTGTTGACCAGTGGAAGTCCGTATTAGATCCTTATGTATGGACAACTTTTTTCTCTTTACAGGGAGTTGATTGGGCTTGATGGAATTTGAAGAATGAAGCAGGCATCCTGAGTACTAGGAAAGTTCAATGGTCAAACTTGTTTAGGTACATTTACTAGGATATCTGGGTGTCAAGATGCAATAAATTGTTCAAGGCAAATGCTCTTCAAAATCCTAAGCACAGTTTAGACTCATTTTTTAGAGCTTGTTGGGATAAAGATTTGTTAGAGTCTTGCAACATCTACGCCAATCAAGCTATATTGAGTTATCACATTCACCAGATTCAAAATGGACATTTGTTGGAGATTGATGGCTTAGTCCTAGCAAATAGGAAAGTGGCTGTGGTGGAGCTGTGAGGGATGGAGAAGGATATATAATGGAATTTGGTTTCAAATGTAAGTGAATCTCTGTTCCACCTGCAGTTGTGGAACTAATTGGAATCATTAATGGCTTTCAATTGTGTTGGAACAGAGGACATAGAAATATTGTGGTAATGATAGATTAAATTGAAGCTATTAATTTTTGTATCAGGGGTTGTGATAGTGATTACCCTTACAAAGACATAGTTGATGATGTGAGATTGATTATCAACATGGATTGGCATATGCTTCTTAGACATAGTCATAGGGAAAACTTAGTCATGACTAATCATTTAATGAAGGCTTCTCATAACATAGATGATAACTTTTGGCTCTACAAACAACCTCCCTTAGTGGATGATGGCATTGTCAATGTATAAATCATGGACCTTTGATGTATCTCTATTTTATATGTAACAAGTGTACCTAATATTGATCATTTGGTGCCTTATTTGTGTTTAAATGTGTTAATTAGATGTTAATTTTGTGAAGGATGATCATCTGAATTATTTGCTAATTTGAGATTTTTTTTCTATCACTCCTTAAAATTCCCTTAATGCTTATCATTTTAATTACATATTATTACATCACATTTGGATTTAATGTGCAGGGCATTTTGCAATTAATTTCTTGGAGAACTGGAAAATGAGAATCCAAAACAAGTTGGAACATAAATGTGGGCCGCATTAATTGTTTTCCATGTCTCTCTCCCTTATTTGGTTACAGCTTTCAAATTATGCTCCCATAATCCTAACAAACACACCTCCATATTTTCCATGCACCATTCTCTCTCCACCCATCCATTTTCTTTGTCCTTTTCTTCACACATCTCACAAACCATTATTTCACTCCACACACTCTCTCCCTCGCTCCTCTTTTCTCCACTTTTTTATACATCACATTATCCCATAGGGCCACCTCTTTTTTGTCATTTTCCATCCTCTCCTCTCCATCTCTCACCAAAAGCAACGTTCTCTCCCTCCTTTTATTCCTTCACACCCCATCTCCTCACCTCACCACTACCGTCACACTACTCTTACTTTTCATTCACTTTCCTTTTCCATTGGATGGACGGGACCCAAACATTCATTTCTCTCTTTCCATACACATCCCACATCATGCACTACTGCAGGTGATAGTTTTTACTACTGAAATTCGCGTCCTTTTTTAAAAAAAATGGAGTAAAAGATGAAGGCGGTGGCATTTTTGTAATTATAATAAATGATTAGGCGCCCTATCTAGCGGAAAGGGCACCATAGGGCGCCCTATATGAGGATAGGGCGCCATAAGGGCCGCCTTACCATCATATAAGGCGCTATGGCGCCTTATCTGCGTATAGGGCACCATAGGGACCGCCCTATGGTGCCCTACCATCAGATATGACACCCTATCCTTGGGATAGGGCTCCAAAAGGCGCCCTATGGTTCCCTCTCTTAGGAAAGGGCCCTATGGCGCCCTATCCCAAAGATAGGGCGCCCTATTGAATTGCCCCCTTTTATTTTCACTTTCTGTAAGCCCTCATCTCCACCCTTCTTTCTTTTTTCCTAGTGGTCCCCCCAACCCCACCTCTCCCTCTATCGCAAGCCCCTTGTTCCCAAAACCCTCGTCCGTCGCCGTTGCCTATCGCACGCCATCGCCGTCTCCCTCACCTCGCACGCCGTTGCACTCGTTTGCATTCGCACGCTGTCGCCCCCAGATCGCAAGCTGTAGCTCGTCACCAGCCATCGCATGCCATTGCCAGTCACTGTCGCTGTCGCCCGCCTGTCGTACGCTTTGCCCGTCGCATTGTGGTAACTTTTTTCCTTTTCTCTTCAGTTTTTTCCCTTCACATTGTGCTCAAGACTTTTATGTTCAAAAGTAGGGTGTTGCATGCAAGAAATTGTGAAACTGAGAATAGAAAGTAGGGTGTTGCATGCAAAAAATTATGAAACTGAGAATAGATATATACAAACAAGAGCATATATCTAGATACACACGAGCATATATATATAGAGGGATATATATACACACGAATATATATATGCGGAAGGATATATATATAAAGCCGAGAGTGTATATATATACATATATATACATACGAGCATATATATATATAACGTCGAGAGTGGATTAATGGAGAATAAAGGGAATTAAGACGAAGAAGGGCATCAGGGACATATTATGCATACCTGTGAGATACGTGTGAGTTAGATTAAGTTTCAATTCACTTCTCTTCTAAATTTGGAAGTATTCCACCAATAATTCACATTAAGGTGGCATTATAATACAAAAGTGAGATATGAAAGTATCTTATTTTTATGTCCTACGAATACAATGAAGAATTACAGTACTGTAGAATGTTGGGTGCATTACATTGGAGCACAATACGAGAAGACGTTAATCCAAGGATGTGTTACCTAGCGCTAATAATTGAAAGGTATGGAATTATGGTTATCTCTTTAACACATTTAGCATAATTGGTAATAATTAACTTGTTTTGTTAACTTCATTTTCATTTATATGTGTTGTTGTAGTCATCATTGGAGTCTCTGTGTTGTCTGTCCCCTCTTGAATACTGTGTATTGGTTTGATCTATTGTTTGGCAGAAAGGCAGGGCATGAGCAAAAATACGTTTTTGATACGTAAGTTTTTCTATTTGTAAATTATTGCTTTTAACAATGTTTAGAAATTTTTTTTTCATATGTAACTATTGTCAATTCAATCGCAGCGCACTCAAGACATACCGAATAATGGGCGGTAAACATGAAGGTAGAAATAAAAACACACAGTGATTTTATCAAAAAGTAAGTACTTTGACTTTAATTTCTTTCATTGAAAGTCGTTTTATTCCTTTATACATTTTGACAATATGTTTTTTATCTTTAGTGCCCTTGACAATCAGGTAATCATGAGTGCGGCTATCATGTCATCAGTTACATGTATAGTATCATTCAGAGCGGATCAACTAGAGATTTAGAAGAGGTATTACGTAATTTATCAAATATTGATGAGTTAATCGTTTAGTTTGATGAATTTGGATTGTTTTAATAATTGTTTTTAAATTTGTAGATTTTCGATAATGATGATGCTTACATGGTTGGTGACATTGATTTGATACGAGATTTGATGGCCAAGCGTCTTCTTGATATGTAGATAATGCTTTTTTCTTCAAGGTGAATATATATAGTTTCAACCATTCATGTCGACTTGAATAGGGTTAATTAGATTGATGAATTGTGTTACTCTGTAACAAATGTACAATGATATTTGCTTAGTAAATGACAATGATTTTTGTGTTTCGCTGCAACAAGGACTTGGCTTTGGGAAGATATATACGTCTAACTCTTAAAGAATTTTAATTTGTATTTCTCCTCCATAATGACTTTTGATTAGAACCCTAATATTTGTTTATTCTATCTGGACTTGATTTGGTGTATAAAATATAACTGTAAGTTGAATCCGCTGGGTTGATAAAATTGAAGAAATTTGTTTTTAAAATAAAATTGTATATATGTCGTCCTATATAGTGCACTAGGGCGCCGTAGGTGAGCTCTACGGCCCCCTACATTGTAATGTAGGGCGCCGTATCTCTCACCTACGGCGCCCTACTTTGGCATGTAGGGCGCCGTAAGGTTCCCCTACGGCACCCTACATTACAATGTCGGGCGTCGTAAGCTCTAACTTTCTACTCCCCTCACATATACACCCCCCGAGAAAGGGCGCTTATTGGTTTAAAAATAGGGCGTAAAAGGTACCTTTTGTAGTAGTGATGCCTTCACTCTTCCATTCGGTCACGTCACTTGGATTCATTCCTCATTTTCCAATTTTTACGGAATCACGCCCCCAATACCCTAGCCAACTCTTGATTCCTTCACTACTACATAAAAGGCATTTTACTACTGAAATTCGTGTCCTTTTTCTAAAAAAGGGAGTAAAAAGAGAAGGCGGTGGCAATTTTGAAAATAGGCGGAAACCTTTAGGCTCCGCCGAAAGGTACCAAAATTATATAGGGCCCCCCTACGGCGCCCTTTTATTTAGAAAGGGTGCCGTATGACCCTTTCTAAATAAAAGGGCGCCGTAGTCACCCTACGGTGCCTTTTTATTGTGAAAGGGAGCCTTAGGTCGCCCTATGGCAATAAAAGGGCGCCGTCTCTATGCCCTTTACTAATGAAAGGGCGCCGTAGGGGCGCCCTTTAAAAACTTCCCTCCCTCTATTTTTCCCAAGCCCCCCCGTCCCTACTCCCTTATTCTATGGTCCCACAACCTTTCTCTCTCACTCTTGCGTCGCGCAAAGCTCCTAGACCCATCCGCCGTCGCCGTAAGAATCCCCCTTCCCCCAAACCGCCGTCGTCCACTCCACCTCGCCCGTCGCCACTCCGCCTTGCCCGTCGGCCACTCTGCCTCGCCGTCGCCCACTCTGCCTCGCCGTCGCCCACTCTTTCTCCCTTCCCCTAAACCGTTGCCGTCGTCATTGCTCGTCGCACACCGTCGCAAGTCGTCGCACCCTTCGCCCATCGCACATTGTGGTAACTTTCTTCCTTTTCTTTTCAGTTTTTTCTCTTCACATACTTTGTT
>JANTPZ010014189.1:0-13541 GCA_025593235.1 Vachellia pachyceras
AAACATGTTGTAGGTGACCTATAAATAGGATCAGAGAATAATTAATTACTACAATTTTGCCTAATTTAAGTTATATAAATATCAAGAGTGCGAAAGGAATTATTTTTAAAATAAAAAAAAAGTTATTGATGGACTTTAAAGCTAAAACGGGATCTATGTTTATTTATTCACCTTGTATTTCATAACATTCACTGAAACTTCTTTCATAGATGCTCTTAATAATGTAAATATATGCTAGTCTATGATTCAAAAAGTATTTGTAAAAGCTTTTTGAACCCAAGAACAATTGTTCAAGTCCATTCCATTAAGAATAACAAGTGTTTTACGTACCTTAATTCTTATTCTCTTGTTACAATTAATGAAACCCCATTTTCAAACTCCATTTCTAGTAAGACTATGCTAGGTTCATAAGAATATATCTCTATCTTGCTAACAAAACCATTCATTCATCAAGTAAACTTCATAGTTCTTGCACATGCTTATCCATTGTTTTATACTCAACTTAGCCCTCTCAAGCATCAATCATATGGTGATCAAGCACTTATAAATATTAATCCAAGATTTAAATAAACACATATTATTAATCAGAAAAAGTGACGAGAAATTAAGTGTCAACCCATACAAGAGCTCAAAATAGTCCTAGGCCAAAGCATTTAACCACTCATGTTCAACAAACCCATAAGAATATATACACACATCAGTACAATCATGGAGCAAGAGAAGATAAAGCACGATGGAGAGCTACAGTGTAACCAAGGAAAGAAAATATCAAATCTCTTCAAATCTTCAAAACCTAGTTCAACCTCTACCAAGAAGCAAGCCTTAGCACGACAAAATAGTCCCAAACGCTTTACAAAAGTCCAAAACATACGTAGATCGTTCATGAATTGGGACTCAAAACCTTGATTTTTCTGACTTGGTGCTGACGCGTGTTTTGTTGTCAGCAACTGTGCTATGGTGAAATTGTTTTGAGTTGTGGCGCTGTTTGCCTATATTTTAAAGTCACGGCCAAGTTATATAATATTATTATTAAAAACTACTATTGTTTTAATTTTTGTTGTTGTTGTAATATAATTTTTACATTTACCTTATTGTTTATCACATTTTTTAATATAATTTAATTTCAAATCAAACAGATTCTGAAATCTTCAATGGATTTTCTTATGAATATTAATTAAGATTAATTAATCATTTATATGTGTGTGTTATTTTATATTATATATAATTTCTTTTATTTTATGTATAATATATTATTTTAAAAAATTTAGAATCTAAGCACTGTACTTAGTTAAATGATGATGGGGGATATATGGGATAATGGCTATGGCACCTCCTTTTTGTTTTGGACTGTTGTATTCTCATGAGAGAATCTGGTCCCCTCTTTGCACTGGCCTGTGAATTCCTCTTCTTGAATTTTTAAAATGCACTTTTTTTTTATTAGGTATAAGACAAAATGGACCTCTTTCATCAATCAATCACATGGTGGATAATATTTAATCGAATACTTCCAATAATTTGTCCCTATTATCTTCTCTCTTGTTCATAATGAATAATTAAATACTTCCAATATGGCGGCATCACTTTCAGTTCTCTGTTTGATTTAATATAGTGGCATCACAACAGCTGTACGTGAATTGACCATTTGAACTTTATTAATGCACGTTTTTCATATGATCCTATCAAAGAAATTAAACTCTACAATCCCCCAATTCATCATTCATAATATGTCTATATATAGAGAGCAAATAAAGGAGATGTATACCAACATTCACTAGATTCAGATCATAGCTGCATAATATCAACATATTCATCATCTTAGCAAATGGTATATGCACTATATGTAACACTATCTCTCTTAAGTTATCATTAATTGTTTTCATTAAGTAGCATATATGCTCATTAATGTACAGCCATACCTTCGTGAGTTATTATTAACTTTATTTTCACTAACATCATGCTCATGAATTCATATTGGCTTGTGATTAGGGATCTTCGAGCTCAGTGGTTTCTGTAGGACCGTGGGGAGGTCCAGGTGGCGACCATTGGAGTTTCGAGGCAAACCATGGGATAACTGAGATAGTCATCCATGAGCAAGACATGATATTGTCCATTTCTTTCAAGGATTCCAGTGGTAATATTTCTGGCACATTCGGAGGCAATGACCCCAATATTAGGGGTGAAGAGAAAAAGGTGACTTAATCGGTTAATTAAAAACATATTGTTATCAGCATATAATCATTTCCATAATACACTAATTACTTATAGCCTGTATATCTGTGTTCTATTGTATCATTTGTAGGTCGCTATTCGTTTTCCTTCAGAGTATTTGATTTCTATAAGCGGAACTTATGGAGATTACCTAGGACATTTAATAATCAAGTCTCTGTCGTTCATTACAAATCTCACCACTTATGGACCTTTCGGAGCAACTTCTGGTGGAGACCCTTTCTCTATCCCAATAGCAGATAGTGTTGTCGTTGGGTTCCATGGGAGAGCTGGTTATTACCTTGATGCACTTGGCATTTTTGTGCAACCAGTAAGTTATTCATTTTCAGATTTAACATATAATGTATATGTTAGTACGTAAATGACATTACGTACGTTGATTCGTCCAATTAGAATCATAAATTGAGTAGCGGTTTTTGTGCAGGTTGCCAATTCAAATGGAACCATTTCGTTTGGGCCATGGGGGGGTGCAGCTGGAGATGATGCTTTTAGTTTTAGGGTTCAGGGAAGTTGGATACAACAGATAATCGTTCGACAAGGTGCTGCTATCAACTCCATTGCTTTCAAAGACGCTAATGGGCACTCTTATGGAAAGTTTGGTGGCCAAGATCCAAATGACACCGGTGTCGAAAAGACAGTATGTAATTTAATTTACAGTACTACAACAGACACTTTTTACATCTTTTCTAGAAAGCTTGTTATATATATATATTGGTATTGGAAGTGACATAAATTAAAATGATGTAACAAATAAAATCAACTTCAATTTCATTCAAATTTTAAAAATGCCACTATTTATATTTACTATGTCTATATATCTTATTAGAAACAAACGTAGATTAGTGCGGTAAATTCTCTATTTTGTGGCAGTGTTGTCTATTGCTTGTTTAAGACAATAAATGTAAATTAATTAGTCATTTCTCTTTTCTAAATCCTCCTTATTTAGCCAACCCGATTTCTCAGATAATTTTGCATATATATATAAATTGATTTTATTTTTATGTGTGTAGGTTGAAATTGATGGAAATTTAGAGTATCTGACATCCATAAGTGGGACATATGGAAATTATAAAGGATTCCAAGTGATCACATCACTGTCGTTTATATCCAATCTTACCACACATGGACCTTTTGGAACCGCTTCGGGCACTTCTTTCTCTATACCAATTGAAGGTTCTGTCGTGACTGGATTCCATGGAAGGGGTGGCTACTACCTTGATGCAATTGGCATTCATGTGAAACCGGTAATTAAATTTCTTTTAAAGAAAATAAGTTGATCTTGAAGTGAGTTGTAGTGATCTTTTTATGCATAAACCACTAACAACCGCTGGTCAAACCCACTACATACAACCATAGTAGCGGCATTAATAGTGGCTCAAAACCTCTACCATGGTGACGTTTGACTTTTTTTTTCCCAAAAAAAAGTGTTGATTTATGGTAGCGTTTCCAAAAGAATTTTAAATTTATCGACTGAGTGCCAATTCTACCTAATGGGATAACTTGTATTGTTGTTATTGTGGACTGTGAGTGAGTCCAGTTCTTTACATAGAATGAATCATACTGTTTATGACTTACGAATGACGATTATATATATTATAAATTTTAATAAATATAAATTAATTAATTTCAATAACAAGTTAGAAATCATAATGCAGAGAGACGTAGAAGGAAGTATTTCAATAGGCCCATGGGGAGGCGAAGGTGGGGATCCATGGAGGTATACAACAAATCTAGGTATAAACCAAATAATCATCAATGCAGGCTCAAACATAAAGTCCATAGCTTTCCAGGACACAAGCGGCCATGTTTCAGCAACATTTGGCGGAAAGCACCCCACTGACACTGGTGCAAGAAATACTGTAAGCCTTCCCCACACACACACACACAGAGACTTATTTGCTAAATAAAACGAAGCACTTATATGAATGATTCATCTAGTAATCTAACCTGTTTTATATGTATGATTTGCAGGTTCATATTAACTGGCCTTCTGAGCACCTAATATCCATAAGTGGGACGTATGGGAATTTTGCTGGTTTATTAACGGTCACATCACTGTCTTTTATTACAAATCTGGCTACATATGGACCATTTGGAAAAGCTTCAGACACTTCTTTCTCGATCCCTATACAGGACAATACAGTCATTGGATTCTATGGAAGGGCTGGCTACTACCTTGATGCCATTGGCATCGTTGTTAGACCAGAAACCACTATTTAAACCTCTCTTATATATATGAATAATATAATAATGATTGCCTCTGTCATGTGGATTCAGAGGCTCCTGTTTGATAAGTTGTGCTTCGATGTTGCATAAATACATTTTATGCCATAATAAAGTGTGTGCGTGCAGGCGCATATTATTTATCATTGCTCTTGCTTTGTTTGGTTTCTTTATGGTTGTATTTTATCAATATGTTTTTATATGTTGAAAATATCGCCACTTAGTTGAATAATATACGTACTGCTAAATTGAATATAAAAAAGAAAGTTAGAAAAATGATGATAATAACTCATTTTATGTAGAATATGATGATATGAAGAAATAAGGAAAAAAAATTTAAAGTTAGAAAAATTTGAAGGCCATTCAAGAAGGCATTAGATAGACACCCTTAATCCTTCCTTGTCAGATCTCCAGGTCCCAAGCCCAGTTATCCTATCTTGACCCATGCAATAGTCGCAGTTCATAATAAAATTTGTGATAAGTGCAGGAGTTGCGCCAAGTAATAAAGTGATAAGTAAATTATCGTTCCCCCCGAGGATTTAGTTTCAAACCTGGTCAAGCAATGATTATCACACTTTCACCTAATTTGAGTGATACAAATGTCAATAGTAGATGAAAACTATTTTTAAACATAGAAAATTGTAAACAATTTATTCATAGACTTCAAGGATAAGATGGGACCTAGGATTATTCATCCCTTTGCATTTCATAACATTCAATTAACCTCCTATCTAGATGATTTCAATGACAAATTGTGTTTCAAAGAGTACTTGTAAAATATCTCTCAAGTCAAGAACAAGTGTTTAATTCTATTAATTGCTCAACCTCTTATTATAATTAATATAATCCAATTTTCAAGCTCCAATCCAAATTTGACTATGCAAGGTTGGCAAGAATATCTCTATCTTACCAACAAAATCATCCATTCATCATGCAAACTTCAAGTTCTTGCACAATTTTACCTAAGTTTTATACTCAATCTAGCCCTCTCAAGCATCAATCAAGTGGACCCAACAACTTATTGGTGGCTAATCAACAAGAGGCATCAAGAGAAGAGTAAAATGAACACACTCACGTATCATTAATCACAAAAGTAGAGGAGAAATTTACTATTAAGTCATACAAGGTTTCAAAATAATCCTACAGAAAAGTATTTAGCCACTCATGTTCAACAAACCCATGAGAAAATACGTATATATCAGCCCAAATATTGAATCAAGAGTAGAGAAGGAAAGATGGAGAGGAAAAACCAAGGAAAGAAGCTCAAATCTCTTCCAATCTTTGAAACCTAGCTCAATCCCCACCAAGAAGCAAGCCCTAGCATAGCAAAATACTCCCAAATGCTCCCCAAATGTCCAGAATGGAGGCCTTCCTCGAGTTAAAGGCTTTAAAACTTATGTTTTGCTGATTCAGTGATGTTGTGCGTTTTGCTGTCAACAACTGGACTGTAGTGGAATTGTTTTGAACTATGGCGAAGTTTGCCTCTGTTTTAGTTAAGTTACAGCCAAGATGAAATGCACCGCATCTCATTTTGCCTATGAAAAAAATAAGTTCTTCCACCTCAAATGAAGTTTTCTATCCATAATTTGACTTCCATTTAGTCTATTTTTATTTTCCTAATGTGCTGTTGAATCAACTTTGGTCTCCACATGCCTTCAAGGTATTTCCAAGTGGCTTGAAACATATCATTCTTCCATCAAAATATACCTTGCAAAAGGATGGACTTTATAAGCACATAATCAACAAGAATGAGAGTCAAAATGTCCATAACTATATTAAAAAGTGTATAAAACACTAGGAAATATGTTAAAATGATATGAAATCCTAGAGGTTAATTAACAATAATCATACAAACATGCTGTAACTTTTAGAGCATAGTTCAATGGCACTGCAACTACAGATCTCAGCAATGGAATGTTCTGCCCGCGATTCACTTCAACATAGTTATCAGATGTTTTTTCGAACAACAAACATGTCGCTCCAGGATCCACCCAATTGCCATAACAAGCAGAAGCATGTCCATGAACCTCAGCTGTTGCTTCCTCTCCTTCTTTAAGATTAACAGTAAACTTAGCAGCCGCAGCATTCTGCAGCACTGCATAATTTACAGTCACCGAACCATTGCCGCTGTCTAGCTGTTCAGATATGAGCTTGTCATACACATTTCCGATGTCTGCAGAACCCCATGAGATATCTTGATTGATGATAACATCATCCCATGAGATTTTGTCTATAGCAGTGAGACTGAGAACCAACTTGATGGTGACATTCCCAAAGGCAGTGATGGATTCAGATGGCCCAGGTAATTTAGCATTTTGACGTGGCCTGATGGATTCGTAGTTGTCCCTCGTACGGTTGTAGATATATTGTGTAAATAACCCATTGTTGATTGTAATTGTTCCATATAGTTTCCCAGGATCCTCATCATCTATGTTGTTGATCTTCACTGAGAAAACCTCCACAAGTGGTATCCCTAAAAGGCACTGTCCTTCATCAAGACCACTCGTGGGAACCTTCTTGGTCCCCTGAAGCAAAGACCCAACAAGATACCTAGTATATCTGCGGCTTGTGCAATAGTTGTAATTCTATAATCCAACCTTGGATTAAGGCTTCTGTGAGACGCTTAGTGCCAGGACTGTTGTCGAAAATGTCGGCAACGTAGTTGAATACTGGAATGAGTCTATAATCACAACAACTAAAGCACGTGCTCTAGGCTTCCCGCTGGTTGTTTCGGCAAGTTGATTTATAGCATATACTAGGTTGTGAACCCCAATTCTCATCTCGTCGGTTGATTCATGAGCCGCATTTTCTAGTCAACCGTAGCTACCTTCAAAATCTAGGAATTCAGTCCCAGGTTCTGTAATTAGATGCACAAGTACGTTCTTCTTCTTCTTCTTCTTCTTCTTCTTCTTCTTCTTCTTCTTCTTCTTCTTCTTCTTCTTCTTCTCATCATCATCACCACCACCACCATCATCACCATCATCATCCTCCTCCCAGACCCAGTTGTCGAGCTCTAACCACTGGTTCAGCGGGAGATTGTTTTCATCGAATCGGTCATAGCCAAGCAAGTAAAGATTGTCCGATCGAAACCTGAACGTCACAGAACGAGTATTGGTTCGTAATACCAAATCGAAGAATCGAGTGGGAGGATTCTGTTGAACAGCAAGAGCAGGACGATTGTGGGAAGATCTCACACCAAGTCGTCGTCGTAGACGTTGAATGAAATCTCAGTAATCTCCCCTCGTGCTGGTCTCAACGTTGAACTCCTCTGTAAACGCCACCAGCATGGTTATAACTGAACTTGCTGCAATTAACGGCCAACAAAAGAGACATCACATGGATGAATTGTCCTTATCAAGTATTCATATCATGAAACAAGAAGAAATTGTAACAAATAAAGAACATGACACTGTAAAAAAGACAAAGAATACGAAAAAAAAATGACATTTTACTACTTTTTGACAACTATCATATTCCATCCAAAATAAATTTTAAAATGTCATGAGTGATCCTCCTGGACTCTTCCAAAACGAAAAAGGTCGTATTCTTTTTTTCATATGAAGTCGTCTTTTTTTTTTGGGGAAACGCATATTGTCTTCTACATGTTGTAATTCAAAATAATTTTAGGGACTCTTTTCAAGTCCTAGTTATTATCCATCCAAGTCAGATTCGATTTATACTGTTGTTTTATTTGATGGAGTAGTATTTTATTTTGGTGATTTTTTTTTTAAATTAAGGACTGTTGTATTTACAATGTGGTCCCCTCTCCTTGTATAGCAATAATGCTCCTAATTTTTCGTTGACTTTTAGAATGCACCGAGGTACAGGAAACCGGACCGGTGATTGAACCGGTTAAGGTGGTGGGTTAAGAGTCAGTGGGTCAGACCGGAGTCAAACCGGGGTCAAACCGGTGAGGAATAAAAAATTAAAAAATATACTTTACAATAATATTATTTTACAATAAAATTAAAATTATTCTTTATTTTTAAACTCTTTGCCTCTTTCCTTACTTTTCTTTTCCCTCCCTTCTCTCCCACGTGATTTTGCACCCCACATGTCAACTCATGCCATCACATATCAGTATGTCACAACCCATCACCATCACTCTTTTGCCTCACCCATTGTTTATTACACTTTGCCTCACCCCTTTCATTTTGAATCTCTCAAGGCAGCAGGAAAACACTGACATCACGCTTTCATTTTAGAACGTTGTCTCAGCAGGAAAACACTGTGCAATCCCTCCATTTGATCTGATTCCTATGGTCACTGCCCATATGAATACAACTAAGAACGTGATGATGTGATAGGCAATAAGGGCGCAAAGACGCACAGGAAAGTAACCATGAGGCATTTCCAGACCTTGGGGACAACGTTCATGACTTTACGGAAGGTAAAGTCTCTGGTGGTGTACATGGATGCAACCGTGTAGACGACGGTGGAGGTGGAGAGGAGAGAGAAAATAAGGAGGAGAGTGAAGTAGACGATCTTGAAGAGCCAGAAGTGGCCCATTCGGAGGAGACGAGATCAGAGAGCTTGTCGTAGCGGGGAGAGCCAAAAGGAGCGATGCTCATCTCTTGGGAGTTGTAGAAGATTTTTCGTAGGAGGAGGTTGGTGACTTCTATGTGGAGGAGGTAGATGAAGGAGAGGGGCAGGATGAGGGTGAGGGTGATCTGGGTGAAGATCTTTCGCCATGATGATATGATCTTGAAGGACTCTGTGAAGACTCCGAAGAGGCCCAGAAACTGTATCTCTTCCTGTTCTGTGTCCATGGTTGCAGAGATGATGAGAGAATAGAGATCCAGAGGGTGAGACGACACTTTAATTTTTAAATTTTTTTTTTATTTTTTAAGGGATGAAACGACGTCGTTTCGTCCCTCACCCATACAAAAAAAATTAACCCGGCTGACCCGCCCAACTCGGCGGTTCAGCCGGGTTAATACTGGGTCAAACCGGTTCACACCGGTTTTATCCGGTTTGAACTGATCAGGGGTTAGTCACCAAACCGGACCGGTTTTCCGGCCAGTTCACCAGTTTCCGGTTCGAATCGTTCGGTCCGGTTTCCCACACCATGGAATGCACTTTTTTTGGATTGCGTATAATATAATGCACTTTTTCAATCACCGTATTCATTTTGTCTCAATATCTACGAATGATTTGTATCTAGTCTCTGTTTTTTTATAGAGGAATGTGTCTCTAGTCTCTTAATCTATGAATAACTGAATACTTCCAATTTAACATTGGGAAGCACTTGACTGGCTCTCATTAGTCATTGTTTAAAGAATACTTGCATTTTAATTAGTGGCATCACAACTTAATTACTCCCCTCATCGTTATTATAAGATTCAAATAACCAAATTTCGTTTATTTAAGAAATATATTAAAATTAGTCAAGAGTAATAAATATTTAAAAAAATTATATTACGAAACTAGGGTTAAAGAAGATAAAAGAGAGAATTAGAGAGTAAGAGAAAAGAACTGTTATTAACTGTGTCAAATATAAAGTACATAATGGATGCCTTGTAGTTATATGCATATATAACTTTAAAATATAAGAGAATATCAATTCCATGAAATAGGAGATATTATAGAGATATATGATATTAAGGGGGATTATAGGGAGATATGGATATCTACATAATATTATTCATAACAATCCACATGGTGTCCATGACTAAACGTGTGCCTATTAAAAAACATCAATTAAGAAAAATCCAATGGAACAAAAACCCAGTAGAAGAAAGAGAGTACAATGTTTATGATACACTTCATAATATTGCCTCATTAAAAACCTTTTTACAAAAATCAAGTGGGACAAGACCTATATAAGGAAAAAAGAGTACAACATGTGATGACTCCCCCTATGTTGGTTGAAATCTTCAAGTCTTCAAAGTTTGATATCATGAGTAAATTTTCCAAATATTATATTGTTGGAGAAGTGGTTTTGAGAACATACCAGATAGACTTTCAATAAAACATATTTGGTAGATATTAATTTCATGACCCATTTAATATTATCATACAGATGGCACATTTGTAATCTATCAAGATGTGGATCAAACTATGGTCTACAGACAAGCATCAATTTCCATTGCAATGCTTTCATGTTGATGAAAAACTTTATCATTCTATCAGCAAATGATATATCAAGTCTTATGTGACTAGTAAAGAACATAAACGCTCCGAGTGTACTAAAATATGGTACTTTTGGACAAAATATTTCATCATCTCCTTCTTGAGGTCTTAGAGCATGGTACTTTTAGAAAAATGGATGTGATTTATCCATAACAACACTTTAAGACCTTTGTACAAGATTGATATTTATGGCATCAACATAAAGGACAATTATATCATCACGGGCAAATTGAATGTTTTATATCATTCTTTCAACATATATTCATTGAATCATTTATATCATATATATACCCTGATTTCTTTAGTCTATATAGAGATTGTGATGGGATTGTTTGCTTCTGACAATTTAAATCCTTCAAGGATTTTATAAGTGTAACAATTTTTCAGATATGTATACTACTAATAATTCAACTCCTTTTGGGATTCATAAAATAATATTTCACATATGCATATCAAAATTCTGTATACCACTAGACTGCTAATTTAATCGACCAAGACTACATCTTTCTTTACTCACATCCCACTTCAAGTGCACAAAAATTTCAAGTTATAATATTTGATATTGCCAACTATCTCAATGTCTCATGACATATATATGTACAAGATCCTCATTTAATCAATGATATAATTAAAGCTATTGTTGACAACTTAGTTTATCTTTTATCACTTTGCTTTTATATGACAAAACCTTTTAAAATATCTTTATTATTTTCAGGTACATGAACCTCCTTTAGGATCTTACAAATATTTGTCTTTCCTCTATAATATGATCATTTTGATTATTTTCTTCTCTTGCCTTTCTTTTGGAATCGATCATTCTATTGTACTTTCAGCATGTTTCTCATTTTCATTTATACATTTTGGTGGTTTTTCGGTTGAAATATGAGATTTGAACATTCTCATATAAGTCAGTAATTGCTTCGATAGATGTTTTGATATATTATGAATGCAACATTTAATGGATTTATGGCTCATAGTACCATATTTGAGGATCTATATTTGATGGTAAAAATGGATTCTATGTGTTCTCTTTTCCAGCCACTCATTTTTCTACCCCTCGTGTTGGGAAAATGCATTGGGTCGAAGCCAAGCAAGTAGAGGATATCCGATCGAAACCTGAACCTCGCAGAACGAGCATTGGTTCGTAAAACCAAATCGAAGAGTCGAATGGGAGGGTTCTGTTGAACAGCAAGAGCAGGACGATTGTGGAAAATCTCACTCCAAGTCGTCGTCGTAGATTCTGGATGAAATCTCGATAATCTCCCCACGTGCTGGTCTCAACGTTGAACTCCACTGTAAACGCCACCGACATTGCAATTCACGGCCAACAGAAAAAGACGTCAATGATTGAACTGTCCAGCTCAAGCATATATTGATATCAGAAAACAAGAAGAAATAGTAACAAACAAACAAACAACTTGAGACTGTGACAAAAAATACAAGAAAACAGCATTCTTTTTTTTTAAAAAAAAAACCTTCCGAACATATGTGAAATTCTTCAATATGATGGAGGCATCTGCTATGTCTTCCATATTATATTTATTCTGTCATTGATGTGTCTTCAAAAGGTGGTTTTATTGATTCCAATAATAATAATAATAAAAGAAAGTTCAATTAAAGGGAAAGAAATATATATATATATATATATATATATTTTCCCACTCCACTGGCACAAATTAAGCTGAGTGACCCAGAGTCTTCACCAAAAAGCATTAACTTTAGCGTCAAAAGACTAATTAGAGACATGAGGGTGCTGGGCTCTTAACGCCAAGTTACAAAAGCCTGAATAACTAAAAGTATTCACCAAAAAATGTTGATCTTCGTGTTAGAAGGGCATATACATAATTGCACAAGAGGATTGAAAAAAAGGAAAAAAATAGAGCACCCAAAAAGGGGCAAAAAAAATAAAAGAGAGCAAAGCAGTATTTACTATTATTGAATATTTGATCGACCTCCATATTAATTCTCTCTGGTGAAGGGTTAAAGAGATCACAAAGGTATATAATAAGCAGCTTCACAGTGTGGACTATCGATATTTGCTTAGTGCTTGGTTGTTGATGATACTTGTGACGGTATATATATTGGTGCCTATAATATTGTAATATAGATTATAAGCTATTTCGTGGCTTCCAAATAAAAACTAAGCTAAATGCTGACAATTAACCTAGGTCAATCTCTATATGTGGAGCCTATATCTAATTACTAAGTAATCTAGTGTAAATAACAAATTAACCAAGAAGTATCAAATGTTTTTTCACTATCTAATTCAACTAAACGAATGAATTTAAATAATATAAAATGAATGTCCTAGGTGATTGAATCCACTAACCCTCCTTGTCCAATTTAAATATTAAGTTCTTCTTTTAACTAAACACAAAGACTAGTAAGAACATTTACTAATCAATATTCTTAACTTTTTAATTTAATCTAAATCTAGACTCAATTAATCAATTAGGAATATTTTAGTACTTAGTTCATGTTAGATTTATAAAATATCCTTTTTACCTCCAATTAATTCCTAGGAACGTAATAAATCAATTGATATTAAGAGAATAAAATAAAACAATTGAATAACAAAAGTATTATAGTTCAATCACAATCCAAAGTACCAATCTAACACAAGTATCACAATCTAGATTATATCAACCGATCATAATTCTCTTTCATACATATAAATCATAACCTCTAGCAACCTAGAATTACAATCTGCGTATATAGAGATTAGAAAGTGAAATTAAAATTAAAGAACTCCCCTAATTGCTCAAAGACTCATGTTAGCTTTATCATCACCGTCAGACAACGAATCTAACCACTAGAACCGGTAATATGGGCAGCCCGGTGGGTTCAGGCCGGCCCGTCATGGGTTTTGAGCCCGGTGGTCCGGGCTCAAAATACCCATTTTAATATGGGTCATAATTTACCAAACCCAACCCATAACCGGTGGGTTGGTGGGTTGGGCG
>JANTPZ010014190.1:0-20397 GCA_025593235.1 Vachellia pachyceras
CTTTAGTTTTCAAGTGATGGCTAATCCTACAATCGCGATCAGATTATTGAATAGCTAGCTTTTTGTCTTGACGGCCGAGTAGTTCATTTGAACGATTTGAGTCTTTCCATGACTCCATTCTTCTGTGTTTTTCCCATCCTGGAATCTAATTACAGAAAAGATTAAAGCTTTCGTAATTAGAACGTGATTTTAAATTTTTGTATGGTTGTCAGGTTATTCGAAAATCGATTGGCCTTAGATGAACGATGCCCGAATTTGTAATTTAGGGCAATCTGTGTTGCTATGAACTTTGAAAAATATCCTTTGAATTATATCAGTAGCGAATCATTTGAATTTGAATTATAAATAACAAACAGATTTGGATAGCGGGGTGGGGTGGGTCATGCATGGTGCTGATTTCTCGGAGAAAAGGAACTGGCTATTTTGGTAATTGACTGATTGTAAAGTTTGATGATTTAAAATCGATGAGGCTAGGGGTGGTTGTAAATTAATAGTGCATTTTGTCCTTGATATAATATAAGTTGCAGTTAAGTTAAATAAAGTATTTTAAATTATATGTTTATCATTATATTATATAGTAGTTTGTAAGTTATGTAAATTAATTTAAAAAGATTATATAAATAATACATTGGTTTATTTAACTTTTTTAGTCAATTTTTTTAGTTAATTCCAAAAAAGAAACTGGAGCTCATGATAAAGGTTAGATTTGCATTAATTATTTGCCATTTTACTCTTCTACATCTTCCATTGGTTGATCAGAATCTATAATTTATTCAGATTCGGATTCTCACCATATGAAATATAAAAAAATTATCTTTAATATCTATTGTTCAGTCTATTAAAATTATTTTCTTTTTTCATTTAAGACAGCAAAATATTAGTTACCAAGTGACAGACACTTTTATACAACTTATATTACTGATATATTATACAAAGAGGTTGATGAATAATTATTTTTTTACAGAAAAACAAAATATTTTTATACGTAAAAGAAACACGATACTAATTTCACCATACTGATGCAAGTGAATACAGTTTTGAGACTGTTCCCCTTAAATACACAGAGTGTGTGTGAGAGAGGGAGAGAAGTTCCAGAATATCTGGAAGCACAAAAATCAAATGAAAGTGTTATTTTAAATAGATGAATGTCTTCATAAATTTAAATAGTAGATAGCAACTAACAGTAGCCATCATGTCTTCGTCAAGCTGTTGAAAGTTGAAACTTGCTCTGCTCCATTCCGTTGTAGTCCAAAATTTTCAGGAGATCAATGCACACCTCATAAACAAAGAAACAACAACTTTTCTTATTGGACAAGAAGATTACATGCTTTGGAACTAGGAATAAATCAAAAGTAAACCCCCTCACTCCAATTCGATATTATTTTTAAATAAAAGGTGAAGCAGCATCATATGGTGTGCAAGATGAATCTTTGAATGTGCCAATGCCCCTTTTCTACTTCCCAAACAAACAAAACAAAAGCCACCCCTCTTCCATTTTCTCCTTCCTTCAACATATTTGCTCTCTGCTGCTAAAATTTATCCCTTCTTATGTTGAATTTTTGGCCTTTAGTGGTCCCACCATTTCCTTGATGGAAGGGCCAACCATTTCTCTATCACTTTGGCTCTCCATATTTTGTTGTCTGATCTTTAATGATCACAGCCACAGAAATTACTTACCAGCCTCTTCAATATGGCCACACGAAAGCTCCAATTGTGAGTGCCTCGCCACATGCTATGCAAGCGGCCTCTCCATTTTAAAAAGAAAGATTATTCCATAAATGAAGCTTGTATTGCACTAAAGGCAAAACAGTTGGTTAGGGGTGGAAGCTGAGGAAGCTTTAAAAGATGGCCAAGAAGCAGCAGATCAAGTCTCTGATAGGGAAAGTGCAAGGCATGAGGCTTCTGTCTCTTGGAGGCTGCTTTGATAGCTGCAGAGACCATTCTCAAGCTTCTGGGCTGGGAACAAGGATATGGAATCTGAGCGATAGGCCAGTGGAGCTGCAAATACGGGTCGGGTCGATACTGAAGAAGGTTCACACGGTGAAGCCAGGAAGCTCCAAGAGATTGAAATGCAAGAGCATATACAAGGCATACATGCCTGGGATGAGTGGCAGCAGCAGTAATGACGATGGAGCTGCGGTGGGGATGAAGAGCTTGCTCTATTACTATGACGAGACTTGCCATCCTTATGTGTGGATTTCAGGCACGGGTGGTGATTCTTTGAGGATGGTGAAGCAGCAGTATGTTAGCCTTGAGGATCTGAGGGACTCTTCTGATATCAGAATCTTCAGGGATCATCAGAGAGGCTGCATTTCTGTTCGCAAGAGACCGAGGCCTAACTTCTGCTGAATCCAGTTTCTTCACCATTTCCGATGTTTGCAATCTGATTCTGAGATCCTCTCGTTCTCTCCCCTTTGTTTTTATAATCAGCGTGTGTAACTAATTACAGAATGCAATGATCGATCATATACAGATGACTGTTTAATTTGGCATGTGTTGTGAATGGAGTGATGTCAATGATGCAGGGGAGGGAACTATCAGTTGTAATTGACAAAAGAAACGGAGTTTTAATGTTGTTTCATATAGCTCCATCTTAATGGTTATTTGCTCATTGGAAACTCTCTCAAAGTTGCCATTTGTTTGTTTCTCTTTTTCATATACGGTGCTTAGTTTCGCTGTTTCTTTTGGTTTTTTTTTTCCTTCAAATTTTGGCCACCAACAGCAGCAACAATCCATTGATTATTATTATTGTTATTGTTGTAGTTGTTGTTGTCAGTGAATGTGCAACGCCATTATGATGATGATGGTGGATGGACTAAACAATGCAATGAGTCTGTTTGGGAAAACAATGGAGAAATACTTTTACCATTTACGAGGTAAATGTGTGAAGGAGATCATCTCGTTTTACGGAAAAATACTGTTGAATATGCTTTTAGGGCGTAAAAACGCTTTGCCAAATGAAGGCAATAATCGTGCTGGCCAAACCGTAATTTACTGTATGGTCTAATTATTAGAATCACATTGATTATTGTTATTATTACTATTATTTTTATCAAAATCTTAATGAGTAGCCATTTGGGCTTCGGCTCCAAGTCCAAGACATCTGAGCCCAAAACTAATTGGACCAGCCCAACGTTTATGTCTTGTATATGCGTCATGGACTTCATCGCAAGCCCAGCTCTGTCTGAGTAAATGTTGGGTACTTGTTTACTGAATAATGGAAGGAAGATGTCAAGTTTAACCAATCAAAATTAATAATAATAATCACAAAGAGGTGAGTTTGATTCCCTCTACCGTTGTGAGGTCTCCTTTGGTAGGTGATATCGTAAATCCCTTGTAAGTACTCAAAGAGCCCTGGGGCCGTGTTCTGGGCTTGGTGGGGAGCGGTGCCGAACCCACCTAAACTTAATAAAAATAAAAATTACTCCACCTACTTAATGTGCTTTGTTGTTGTTGTGATAATTAAAATTTAAAAATGATAATAAACACCAGAAAGTCAAAGGCATTCTGTAAAAAAAAATATAATGCTGTTATCACAAAAAAAATGCTGTGTCGTAGGCTTTAAACGCTTATGGTATATGTTGGCCAAAAAGAAAACTTAAACAGTGAGTTGTATGGAAATAAATCAGTTCGAAAGAAATGTCCCTTGAATAAAAAATCTGGGTTAGAAATTGTATGATTCATTCAAACCCCTTCTCCGTTTTCTTTTCTGCTAGTTGGGCTTGCGTGGATGGAAGGGAAGGGAAGGGAAGGGAGATCTTGGAGGTTTCGTTATCTTAATCTTTAGAGGTTTGAATTTGAGTCGGGCCGGATGAGAGTGACTGAGATAACTCATACGCGTCTTACGACTGGTGAATGCTGAATAGTCTTTACATAAATTATTTTTTATTAAAAATTAATTTCGGACAAGAGGAAGAAATGGCCAGAAGAAAAGGACGATGGGCAAGAATGGTCGTGACCATTTCCTGGATGTCTTCCTTCAACTGCACTTCACCAAAAATTGTTTTTCCCCCTCATCCTCCCTTAACTATTACTCTTTCCGGTCCTCCCAAGCTCTCAACTTTCAGGTCTTCTGATTACCTCTGGTCCCTCCCTCTCCCTCTCTCGATCCTGAAATTGGAATGGGAAATTTATGGAGTAGCAGAAGAAGAAACAATTACTATCACTATCCCCCTGCCCCTCCTCCTCCGCCTCCTTATTACTATTCCGCGGACTCCCATCTTCCTCCACCGCCACCTCAGCCGCAAGGCTATTATCTGATCAATTCTTTCGTCAACACACCTCCTCTTCCTCCGCCGCCGTCTCATCCTCACACTCATTCATTCAGTTACTCGAATGGGCACAGCTATTGCCCCGACTATGGCAATTCTATGACGGGTCGTTTTCAGTACCAGCCTTATCATGTTAATCAGGGTACTACTGGCTGGCCTCCGATTCGTCCTCCTCTTGCTCCTGCCAATCCCCCACCACCTTATGTCGATCATCAGACCGCTAAGAAGGTCAAAAGTGATGTCAATGTACATAAAGATACCTTGAGGCTAGAGTTGGATGAGCACAATCCTGACCAGCACTTGGTTTCTTTTGTTTTCGATGCCGTATGTGATGGGAGGTAAGAATTCCTCCATTTCTCCCCTTTCACTTCTGAAGGGGTAATTTCGATTGACTTCCAATTTAATGCCTGCTTCTTTTGGGCTTACCGATGAGAATGGTTGTGAAATGCTTATGGCTTCTCGTTCCATTCAGATGGAAGAAGGTTGGACGGAAATTTTCAACTTAATATACATAAACGTCTGTTTGTACATAAAAATACATTTTCTTTAAAACCCGAGCAGTGTTCTAAATTTATTAATAAACAACCGTTTTTGAGGTCTCTTCTTTCTTTATAGTAACTGCATTCTTATTCGTTTCTTTTTTTTTTTTTGGAGCTACCCATGCTGTGTTTATATAGGTATATTTGTGCAAAGGAAAAGATATATATGAAACCAGCGTATATAAGATTTCAAGTTTCCCTACGCAGTATATTGTAACCGTTGCAGAGTCCAAACCTTCCTTGTGCAATTGCAAGATATAGTTTGGCAGATATTTGTACTTTGCCTATAAAATCAAGTCATCATTTCACAATGATAAGAGAAGCATACAGAGAAAGGGCCTCTGACTATGAGAGAACAAATTGAGTATACATACATGCTACTGTAGGCTATTTCAGGGTATATTTCAATTATAGAAAACCGTAATTGCTGGATTGATCTATACTACCAACTATTTTATATCTGATGTGCGGATTTCATGTTACTTTCTCTTCTTTTGAGCTTATATCATTATGGTCAAAGTGAGGCAAATATACCTAAAATAGATACTTGAAGGGAGTCTGGATTGGATGCTGTGTCTGGGCTCAAGTTTACTTAGGTGGTTGATTGTTTGTTGATATTTAGAAGAGGAATTCCTTTAAATTTTGTAATGTTTGCCATGCATTATATAACCACTGCCAATAAGATTCTTGTTTGCTGTGCTTGCATGGGTCTAGTATCTTAGTCCAATCTTGTGAAGCAATAAGCACATTTTATAGCCTCATTCCGTTACTCACACATAAAAGAGGTTTGCCCCATCATAATCTTATTTTGTGGGCATAGGACAAAGGAATGTAATAACAGTTCCTATTCTCTGCTTTGTATCATATCTGATTTCTAGATATGTATTAAAGTTATAGGCTCTTAGCCGGATAGCTTGCATAAGCTGCCTCAGTTGTTATAAAACATTTATCATTCGGCATTATTAATTACTTTACGCATATTTTATTACTATTTCTTCACCTGTGAGAATGATGTCATAGACTAAAACAAAGTTTCATGCATTTTCACCTTTTTTACCTCTCTAAATGCGATGCTCTCCTCTGACCACTTTTAATCAACATGGCAGGATACAACTATTGAGGTTGCATTTAATTAAAAATTCATATATTTAGAAATGTAGGAGCCAAAAAAACTGTTTTCTCTTCATTGCTGTGTCCATAGTTGGGGTGTTGGCAAGCAATTTATGTTTACTAGCAACAAAGCCAATCCATTGGCTTACAGTTATATATGCTTCAAAATCTTTGTTTAACATAGTTTAATTACAAGTAATTTCATTTTAGAGCTAACCTATCAAGTTTACATGGACTAATCTATCCCTTTGAATTCAAATGCCATTGAGAGAGGAAAGCACAAATAATCATTTATTGGTATAGACTTGCATTTAGTTCTATTAATTTCTTATGTGAATTTATTGATATAAAATTAATATTTGAAGCTTGAATTTTGTTATATCTGACATGATTAATCTTTGTGTTTCCAATTTGCAGCATTTCTATAATCTACTTTGCTAAGGAAGTGGAAACATGCAAGTTCGTTCCACTGTTTCCTGAAATTGAGCTAGTCAGAATCCCTTTTCAGAAAGGAGCTGGACAAAAGTTTTGTCAGCCTTCAGGAACTGGCATTGACTTAGGCTTCTTTGAGTTGGATGATCTATCAAAACCCTCAGAAGGAGAAGATGTCTTCCCCCTTGTGGTATGTGCTGAAACATATTTGAGAACTCCTCCAGCAGATGAAAACTTTGGCGATTCTGCGGTTGATGTATCACCTAACAAGCAGATAACTCAAGCTGTTATTGAGAAAGGCAACGGTAGTGATTCTTTCCAGGTAAAAGTCATGAGGCAGATTTTGTGGATTGATGGAGCCCGTTATGAATTAAGAGATATATATGGAATTAGAGGCTCAACAGCAGTAGATTTCAATGACAATGATCCTGAGAAGGAGGAGTGTGTGATATGCATGACTGAACCAAAGGACACTGCTGTCTTACCTTGTCGACATATGGTAAGAATAAGATTTTAGATAAAGGGGCAAAAGTAACCCAGAAATTGTTACGAATGGGCACTAGGCACACAGAAGTTGTCAGGGACTATTTTGGACCCGAAAGTTTTAAAATGGGGCATTTTTGCCCCTACCGTTAAAAATGTTTATGTTGACTATCAAATTCGACCAACTTATCCATTGAAGGTGTGACAATTAATATTAACATTTTATTTTTAACGGTTGGAGTGAAAATGGCCATTTTAAAACTTCCGGGGTCTAAAATAGCCCTCAATAACTTCCGTGTGCTCAGTGCTCATTCGCAAAAAATTCCGGGTTATTTTTAGATTTTATACAAGCGAAAACCAAATAATAGCCAGAACTTGACAACTGCGGATCTGAATATGATGGTTTGGATGACTCAATTAATGGACAGTTGGATTTATTTCTTCAAAAATTTGTGGACTTTAGTTCTCTTTATCTTTTTTCTTTTTAATTTTCTTAATGCATGCTGCCATGCAGCCTACAATCTCTTTTTTGTTTGTAAAGTGAACTTCACTATTTGACCTATTCTCTAGAGCCTTTTATTTTAGAACTTAGCGGTTCTCATTCCATCACTCTTCTAGTGCCTTTAGGGGCTAGGGGGATCTTGCTTTTTGGCATTAGACTATCATGTGTGTGTTAATAATATTATAATATGATGTCTTTGACTTTGCCTCCTAATTCTGTGGATTATACCTATCATCATTTTTATCTGAAAGGGGATTTCTGATTAACATTTGACAGCTTTGTTAACTGGTTAATCAAAGTTGCTTCATATTTGTGAATCGGTTGCCTGCTTTTCCTTATGTTAATTTACCTGGGCTATCTTTTTCCTCTCCTCCCACCTTTTTGTAAAATATGGTTATTAAGGTCCCTGGTTATTGAATACCATACAATTTTGTCGGTACCATGTAACCAATATAACAGAATTTTATATGTCACGCGTTATCTTTCATGTGTACTGTGAAGAAGAATACATTTGTTTCTTTCTCACAAGTAGGGAAATACGTACATTGCTGTCATTTTGCACCATAATGCTGGGGTGATATTTTGTTTGTACTACACATTGCATTCATTTTCTGCTCCCATTTTTCTCACATAACATATGTTGTATTCTCCAGTGTATGTGCAGTGAGTGCGCCAAAGCTTTGAGGCTTCAATCAAATAAATGCCCTATTTGCCGTCAATCCATTGAGAAACTTATAGAGATCAAGATTAATAATGGTAACCAATGAAATTGTTTCCCTTGATGCTTGCGACCAAACTCCTGCAGTCAGGTGATATTATATCACTGATTTTATGTATGCATTTTTTTTTTCTGTAAATTTCAGTTAATAATCTTTTGTTCTTTAGTTCTTCTCTAAATTCTTCAATCAGTGAACTGTATTTTGTCTATATGGTACAGGTGATATATGTTTTCTTAGTTTTGTCCAAGCGACATTTGACAGTAGATCACTTGTCAAGTGTTAGCAGTGTATAAAGGGACAAAGCTACTGTATTTGGTTGTTGAAACATTCCGTATGTATCTTGTGTGTACGGATTCCTTCCTGATGGAAACCATAAAAATTCGAACATATGAATCTGCAATAGTGTTCAACATGCTCTTCCTTTATCCTATTTATACTTTTTTGGGTTAAAAATGTGCTCAGCCTCATTCTTTTTATTCTTTCTGCCACTGATAAGAAGCAAGTGGCTGGGTTTTATATTTCAATACAAGGTAGCATTGCTGTTGGACAAATTTTGAGGATTTCTCTCTCTATTTTTGGCCCCAACTGAAGACATGTATCTCACAACAAGAGGTTACTTAATCCCCACTTCTTAGGATTTCCTACAATGGCTCTCGCAGTTTGATTTTTTTACTGGGGTCAGTTATAAAACATCTTCCTTTGAGATTGGCCACCATGCACATGATATCTTACTAGTATTGAATTACCTTAGCATTCAGAAATTGTTGTGCAACGAATAGTGTTACTATTGAGCAGTCTGAACTGGGAAGCAACTGCATATTTGCCGTGCACAATTTGAGTGGGAATCATCTAATTTTTGTATATTACTAATTCTTTCCCCACCTCTACTTTATCATACATGACCCAAATTAGATGAGGCTGATGTGATGCTTCACTATGGTGACCCTATTGACGCGAGATGGTGGTGTTTGGCAGGGAGTGGAAAAGGAGAATGGGAACGAGTTCTGTACTGGTATTAGGTTGATGATGCAGGCCTTAATTTGTATTTTTGAGCTCTGAAAAGGTGAGGAAGCTGTGATGGGAAGAAACGCTGAAGGCAAAAAAGATGCTGAATTTTTTAATGTTTTATGGGGGGAATATTTAATAATACAAGGATCGAGGCAAATTATGGCCCTATTACTTTTTGAGATCTAAAAATTCGTTCAACAATGTTTTTTCATAAAATCATATAATTTCCTTTACATATTTACTCCAATTTATGCAAAACACTTTTCCATTACATTCTCAAATCACTTTGTATGTTTTTTTTCTCAGCTTATTAAATTTTGAAGATTTATGGAGACTTTTTTCATAAAAGTACGTTCAACAGTATTTTTTTTTGTAAAATAAGATAATCTCATTTACATATTTATTTTGTAAATAGTGAAAGTAGTTTCCGACTGTTTTACCAAACCGACCCTTAGTGTAATGCTATTTCAAGGAGAAACATACAGTTGGCATAGTACAACAAGCTCATTTGGGGGTGGAGCCAAAGGTGAGGCACATGACATGCCATTCTGGTCTCTGAGGTTGTCCCCACAAAACAACGAAAAAGGCTGAAACCCAAAAAACAGGGCAAGCTAGCAATACGATCCCCCCAACTTCACTGAGCTCTGCAAATTTCAAGACACCGACTCACTCGTCTCTCTTTTTCTGAATCTTTTCACACAAGAAGAAAATGGCAAGTTTCCGGATTTCCTCTGGTGATTCAATAAGGCACTTGCTTATTGATATTCATCTCTTCTGTGCTAAATCTGCAGACTTTGCTTCCTCCCTATATGGTTGTTGTTCGAAAAGCAGGAAAGAAATTATCAGAAGAATATTCATCATCAAGTAGATACAGATTTAAAAAATAAAACCTTTTCATTGGAGTGGAGTCGGGCCAAATATTAATTTCCCGTAGATGCTAAAATCCAGGGTTTCGGTAAAGAGAAGAAGCAGAGGGCATGTGTGGATGCCGTTTGAGCCGTAGTCCTGTAGGTGAGGCCTCACTGAATTAATCAGTTCTTTCCTTCCTCGTCACTGCAAAACACCATGTGAGCCCCCCATCATCATCTTTATAGAGGCACCTCATTTGAATTTTGATTCATCTTTCCCTCATCAGAATCACACACTCGAAAAATTTTACCCCTCATTGCTTCATCCATATAAAAGTACACAGCATCAGATGTGCCTGTCACCATCATACCGTCCTCCTTTATTTTTCCTGTTCGGTGTTTGTGGACCCAAAAAATCCAAGATCTTAGCTAACAAGCGTAAATTCACCCCCATTCATCGGCTATCTTGCACTCACGTGTCCTTAAGTAACAAAATTCGCACCTACATATATCATCATTTAAATGTTCATCTTCTGTGTAACATAAAGACGCTATTTTTCAAGTCTCTGTATAGTTTGTTCATGTTGTAAGGGATGGCGTGAAAACAGAAGCGACAAACCAGAAAGGAGGAGGCTCCGAAACTGAGAGTTTAAAAACAGAGGCACGGGATTGGAAAGAGATTCATCAGAAGGGAAGGGAAAAGAGGCTGGTTTTTGGGTTGCTTTTTCCCACCTAACGACTTGATTGATTAAACGAGGGCGGCATCATCATCATTGTAGCTTATTGCACATATTTCCTTGAGGAATGCCAAATAATGTGAATATCAGCAGTTCTTCATTCCTTTCACACAGTCTCAAATTCTCAATGCTAACACAGGGTGTGGGAGAGGCCCCATAATTCCAGGCAGTCCCACTGAATTCCAAAAGCGACAGTTTTTAGCTGTTTCTCTCATTTTTAAACTTTCAATTTCAATGTCCAGTAAAAGCATAAATAATAGATATTTCTCCTCACGGAAGAACATAGTAGTGTTCTGCATATTGTGCTTGTTTGACAACATGGTTGCCAAAACGGTACACGTAAACCGAAACAAAACCATTTTGAAATCTATAAAAACCATCTCGAAATCTGTAAAATCATCTCGAAATCCACAAAATGCCTCGAAATCTGTAAAATCCATTCTCCTAACAGAATTCCTAAACACACGTTAGCGTAGGCCAGCTTTTAGCCCAAATGGGCAAATCTCTTTATAATAATTCAGCTCTCCCCATATCAAATTACCTATCAGTACCACACATGTGATCAAAACCCTGCACCAAACCAAGCCCCATAAATATCTCAAAGCACTCACTTAGCCCCCCAAGTAAAACAGAAAACTAATTTGGGGCTTTAGTTGAAGATGAGGCACAGGCTAAAATGGGCTACACATATTTGCACAAATCTGCGACCACTAGCTTTATTAAACGTATGTTTTTTTAATTGAAGGTAACCATGTTTAAACTTTGATATATTATACAAGATTCAACCCCACATTGATAGTTGCTACCGCTTTGATTAATATCAGTTGAGTGGAGTAATTGACCAGTAGAGGAAGAACAAAGACTCGTATGAATTATATATGAAGTGCGCAGAAAGGTTTTAAGTCGTATGAATTATTGGCTTGTTTGGATAGCCCGTTTGGGTATCCAAAAGTCATTGCTGTATTTATCGAGATAAAATTTCTTTCACATATTTATCTCGAAATATGTGTCCGTTCTCCAAATAGACTTACCAAACCAACCCTTGCGCAGAAAGGTTGGGTGTCTGATAACAGTGCTAATAACGACAAAGGTTTGAGTGTAAAGTCAAAGGCAGGCTCTCAAACCTATCTCACTCTAATTCGCTCGTAACTCGTGCATGTTGAGAATCCTCATCAATACCTCGGGAAACGGTTTCTTCCTTTTCTTTTAAAGAAATTCATCATCTGACCCACCATCAACATCAATAGTATACTCTGTTTAGTATATAACCAGTACTATTTGATGGGTGGTAAAACGAATAAAAAAAAAGTTAAACTCACAGTATTTTTACCTATTTACTTTTATTAACGTAAAATTACTTATTTATTGGATCCGTTTGGTAAAGCGGTGGAGAAGTACTTATGAACTTATTTACATAAGTTGAGACAAATATGTGGAGGAGATTGTCTCATTTTACAGAAAAACACTGTTGAATGTGCTTATGGTTACAAACCAAATGTTGTCAAACAAGCACACGGTATTTCCAAACAGTCGTATTAACTGTGTTAATTGTAAATAGTAGCGGTAATGCGGGCCAGCCCGCAGGTTGCGGGCTGGCCCGCGCGGGTTGGCGGGCTGGGCAGGCCAGCCCGCCAGCAGCCCGCCAACTCCAACCCGCCAACCTTTTTATTTTTTTAAAAAAAATAAAAAATAAATTCTTTTTCCTTTTTTACCCAATTTTTTTCTATAAGATTGCATATTTATGATATTTTCTTTCAAATTCTATGAATAAATGTTCAATAATTTCCTAAAAATAGAGTTTAATATTACTTTTCCCTTTGTAAAAAAATATTAAGATGAAAAAAATGTAAAAAATACATAAAATACATATTTTTTGCAAAAAAAAATAAAACGGGTTAGGCGGGCTGGCCCGCCAACCCGCGGGCTCAGCCCGCCTAACCCGCGAGTTGAGGGTGGCGGGCTGATTCCAGCCCGCCTCTTTTGGCGGGCTGACGGGTTGGGCCCACGGATCCAACCCGTTTTACCAGTACTAATTGTAATCAGGGAGGGGAGGGGATAATAATGTTATTCCTAGCTAAGCCCATGGAATCAATAAATGTTAGTATCAATTGTATCACCCATTTTGTAAATTTAGAAGCTGACACTCTTTATTCACTCAATCACTCTCCTCCTCTCTTCATTATTACTAGTATCTCTTCCAAAGCCCTCCTTCTCTTCTATATTTGAGATTCCATTTGCATACTTATGCTAAAGAAAATTTTGAAAATAAATGAAGATATGTTGGAAAAGCGTCTTCACTTAAATTGGTTCAACTGACAAAACAGTCATAACCCATTTTCACATTAGTCGGCAGAATTTCAAGGCAGAGCCAAAAAAGTTCCACCATCTATTAAACCATGGCGGAAATTGGTATTTGGATCCAGTTTTGAATATAAACAGTCATTTATGAGTGAATTTTGGGTTTTGATAACAAAAAGTACGGTACCAAACACCCCTGTAATGTAGTCATAATATTCTCATGAAAAAGAGACAATTACGAAAGATTTATAGAATATGAGATCTGCAGTAATAGCACTTGCAACATTTTTATTATACAGAGCATGGACGATTTGACACTTCAATGGTTGACGGTCTTTCAATCACACAGAGTAATGAAGTCGCTCCTTGTTTTTTGAAGCCAAAGGAGTTCCTCATGCAGGCGGATGTCTTCATAATCAAATCGGAGCCATTGATCCAGTTCACAGAGGAACGAGGAGATAGAGGGACGGGTCTTCTAGCTCCTATTGCACACCCGCTAGGCATGCTCATTCGATGTTTGTTTTGTCCCACACTGCCAACAACTTCTCTGTTCTATTTAGATGCTGCATGAGAAAAGTTGCGCGTATTCTTTGCCAAACCATGTGAATGGTTCCAGTTATCACGAACGAGATTACTGAAGGAGGAATGAGTCGTCCAAGCTGCTAGGAATTTGAACAAAGCGTGGTTGGGTTGAAGCTGGGGATTGAGGCCTAAGTTGATGAGAAGTGGTCTGTGATCAGAATTTATCTTGGGCAAGCAAGAGCATTCTCGATTCAGGGAAGTGGCAGGTCCACAACAAGTTAGAGAGGGCTCGGTCAAGGTGTGCCACAGTGAACCCACGGCGCTATGTAAAACGAGGAGCCGAGAACCCCATATCAGTGAGGTGAGAGATTTGAATGAAAGATTGGAAGTGTTGACATCCTTTCATATCACAGGACAGAAGCGTGGCATTGAAATCCCCAGCGAGGAGCCTGGGGGAATTTAGAGATTGAAGACAACTCGTTCCAAAGATTGAGCCGAAGCTGGGCGTTGGGGCTAGCGTAGATGGCAGTGAACAGGAAAGATTTCTGAGAACTCGAAATTGTAGTTTGGCAATAAATGAATTAATGGTGGTTTTGGATTACTTCAATTTCGATATCCTCGTACTAAAGGATCCAAATCCCTCCTGAGAAACCGTTTGCTTCTTCAAGTATAAAATGAATACCCAAAACGTTAACCATTTGAAAATAAATGGATTATCACCCTAAATTACTGGATTTGTTTGGTAAAGAGTTAAGTAAGGTCAAAAGTACGTTCAACAGTATTTTTCGACAAAATGAGATAATCTCCTCCATATATTTACCTCGACTTACGTAAAAGTACTTTTCTACCGTGTTACTAAATGAGACCAGTAATGTCTCTGACTTCAAGAAGAGGGAATCAAAGCCAATTCATTCACGTCTCTCAAATTTAACTATTATCCAAGGTTAGAGATAAATTTCACATCTCTTGTGTCTCTGTGCACATTCTTATTTTGGCCATGGCATATCTGTACACACTCAGGTCATCATATAAGATTATAATGCATTATTTAACAAATAAGTAAGTTTCATAGATCAGAAAAATGTTAAAAGTCAAAATGGACGCATTTTAATTTTAATTTTAATTTGAAGATAGATGAAAAATAAAAAGTTGAACTCCTTGACAAGCTAGATTGGGTTAGATAGTTCGTCACAACGTATTAACAGCCAAAGTGATTTATAATTTGATTTATAATTTTAGGTGAAATTTATTTTTTCAATTTGATTTAATTTATCTGATAAATATAAAAAAGAAGCGTTATCTCAGTTCAACTAATCAGGATTTTTCAACCAAAGCAGACAGCCCGGCTGCACAATGCTTCATAATCAATAAAGGCATCAAACATTGTGGAAACGCCTACAAGTAGAAATCAACCCCCCCCCCTCTCTCAAGCAGATAATTCAGAAGCAGCCTGAAAGGTTTGATCTTAATGTCCACCCACCATCTCTGAGCCCCTCTCTCCACACAACCACTGCGAGGAAGGACCATTCTTATCTGTTATCTGCTCCTTGTTTGGTTCGAAAACCTCTTCCAGATATTCCGAGAGGGAGAAGAAGCTCGCTTAGCCTCTTGCAGGCTGTCCTCTCTGTTTCTCTTCCTGTCCTTTCTTTCCCAGATCCATTACTTCCCTTTCCGTCTTTTCCCTCATTCCTTCGATTTGGGGGCTTCAAACATGAATAAAGAAGAGTTCTTGAAGATCCAGGTGCTTCCTCCATCCTTTTGCCCCACATTATTTCTTTTTACCTTCTGCGCTTCCTTTTTTTTTTTTCCAGGGCCTTTGCTTTGTCATCCGCGTAATCAATGACATTAAAGCCTTTCTGTTTCACAATTTTAGTTTCTCTGCCCTGTTTTGTCTCACATTTCTGATAAAGTGCAAAGCTTTATCCTATTATATAGTTTTATTTACTCACAATGAATTTCCGTTTCTGTTTCTTTTTCTTTTTTCCCTCTCTTTCTGTCTATTTTGTTTTGGATTTGGGGGTTGCTTGTGCATGCAGAAATCTGTTCTTAAAGTGAACATACACTGCGATGGGTGTAAGCACAAAGTGAAGAAAATCTTGCAGAAAATCGACGGTACCTCCATTGACATATGCTTGTGGAAATTATGTGAGAGAAAATCTCTCGTTTTTCTTGCCGAATCTTAAATCAGGTGAATATTGTGGTTGATAGGGGTGTTTACTACGGAGATAGATGCGGAACAGGGGAAGGTGACGGTGTCTGGGAATGTGGACCCCAACGTTCTCATCAAGAAGCTGGCGAAATCAGGCAAGCATGTAGAGCTCTGGGGTGCCCCTAAATCAAACAACAATAACAACCAGCACCAGAATCACCTCGCCAACCAGTTCAAGAACATGCAAATCGACAATGGCAAAGGCGGTGGAAACAAGGGCCAGAAGGGCGGAAACAACCAGCCCAAGGGCGGTGGCGGTGGAGGCCAGCACGGAGGACTCAATCCTCAACAGCTTCAGCAGCTTCGAAGTCTTCAAGATCTGAAACTTCCTCAATTCAAACGGGCCCCAGCCCATAACCCAAACCAGAACCAGGAATCCCTCAAGTTCGACATGCCTGAGGATGACGACGATTTCAGCGACGACGAGCTGGACGATGAGTTTGATGACGATGATTTGTATGATGACGATTTTTACGGTGATGAACTTGACGAACCCCCACTTCCACTGAACAAGATGAAAGCTGCCATGGGGAACGGCGCTCCCATGAAGCTCAACGGCATGAATATGATGAATCCTCCCATGGGCGGGAATGCCGGACCATGTAATGTAAAAAAGGGCGGCGGCGGCGGCGGAGGAGGTGGTAGCGGAGCGGTGCCTATTCAAGTTCATGGAACGAGCGGCGGGAATGACGGTAAAAATGGTAGCGGAGGAAAGAAAGGGAATAAGAACAATGGCGGGAAAAATGGGAACAACGGTGGCGGTGGGGGGAACAATAACAAAAATGGTAACAGCGACGGAGGTAAAAAGGGCGGTGATGGTGGTGGAAAGAACGGTATGATGGAGGGCGTTCAAGCCATGAACAGAGGTCCACAACACATGGGTGGTGTTGGTAGCATGAGCATCCCCATGGGTTCCATGGGCAGCATGCCGATGGGTCAAATGGGCGGAGTCCCCGCCGTGCAAGGCCTCCCCGCGGCCTCCATGAACGGCGGCCCTGGCGGATACTTCCCAGGCGGCGGTCCGGACGTTACGGGCGGGAACCCCTACAGCCAGCAGCAGCAGCAGCAGTATTCGGCGGCGCTGATGAACCAGCAGAGAGCGATGGGGAACGAGAGGTTCCAGCCAATGATGTATGCGCGGCCACCACCGGCAGTGAACTACATGTACCCGCCGCCGGCGTGGCCATATGGAGCGCCACCTGAGCCGTATTCCAATTCCAGCTACAGGTATTTCAGCGATGAGAACCCTTCGAGTTGCAGCGTGATGTAAGGGAGGAGGAATATTATAGGAATGGAGAATGAATTTTGGGTATGTTCGGATTTTGTGTTGTAATGGTAAGTTAAATGGATTGGGGGAAGGAAGAACAAGTCTATAAAAGATGATAAACAAGTTTTTGGGGGGAAGAAGAATGGTGGTGAGGCCTCCCTCCCTCCCTCCCTCATGGCATAATGTCAGTCTGTACATTTTGAAGAACAGCAATAACAATGATGAGAATAATATATGTTTTTTTTAAGAAGCAACCGCAGGAATATTGAGATCCCTCCCTCTACATGTCTGCAACTCTGCTATCGAATGTGCAGAATATTAATGGTATCAAATGTTAGTGTGTTTGCATTGAAGAAGAAGATAGGATGAGCATCAGGCAGCATTCCAAGTTTATGATTGCATAATCATGTATTAAAATGGATGGATGGCCTTTTGTTGTTTTGATGCAGTAAAGTTCGTGAATGTCCAATGAACTGAGTTGAGTACTAACACTTTACTAATTCCGGTTTGGCTAAAACTGAAAAGAAGATGGATGGATGCGGAATGTGAAGGCTTGTTTGGATAGTTCATTGGGTGCAGACATAAATTTTAAAGTAAATATGTTAGAGAAATTTTATTTCGATAAACGCAGAAATGAATTTTAATTGTCTAAACGGGTGAACCAAACAAATCCAGTAAACGAGCGTAAGAGCAGAAGCATTTTCTTCCCCCTCAGGAATGCATTTTACAAAGACACTTGGAGCGAGCAAAAGTGATTCATCCAATGGAGCGAGCTTGGGGGGGTAAGCGTAACAGTGGTACAGCACACAGTAGATCCCAGCTCACCCTCGCCTGCAGTTCAGTTATTAACAGCAACTAGATAACGTCATCATTCCCCCTTATGACGCATGCATCATACTCACGCCCCATTGTTTTGTTGCAAGTCGAGACAAACACATTCAATTCACGTGTCTCAGGAGCTTCCACCTTCACTAGTAATTTTCGCAATACAGTAGATAAGTAGTTTTATATAAATTAAGGTAAATATATTAAGAAGGTTATCTCATTTTACGAAAAAATACTGTTAAATATATGTTTAGCTCTCTATAATTATTCCCAAACAGGACCCTATATGTAATAACTCGAAAAATAAATAATAAATAAAAAATAACCCATTTACGCTTCTGGTCAAAACGACAGTCGTACTGAGAAAGGAAAGAGCACTGAGACGGATCTAAGGCATATAGAGTGATAATTGATTCAGTGTGGGCGCGCATTATTTGATTAGGCGGCACATAGAGTGGTACTGTCTACACACCCACCCTCTTCCCCCACTGTTCTCTTCATTATTTTCCAGATCCCACGTGATCGATGCTTCTTCAGTGCGCCAATTCATTGCAATGCATGATCAATTCTGCTGTTTACCTCCACCAAACATAACATATGGAGGTTTTTAATTCATTCCAAGAACTGGACACACAGAATCTGGTGACGCCAATGTTTTCTATTAAGTACATTCATCGTCAAGCGTTTGAAAGTCATTTCGAGAATTTTTTTTTACGGATTCCGAAGAGTTTTTATGGATTTCGAGACGAAACTTAGGTTTCAAAAGATTATTTTGGAAGTTATTGGCTTCTACGGAGTTCGAGAAAAATGCAAGTAAGAAAGATGAAAGAAAAAGTATAAAAGAGAAAATTATTAGAAAGGAGTGTGCGATTTGATAAGAAAATAGTTTTTCAAAACCTAGGTTTCAAATTGAGGTTTTGTATACAAGATATCTTTTCTGAAAAATGTGAGTACTTAGACAAAACCTAGGTTTTGGGGTAAAACTTAGATTTTGAAACCAAACATAATTTTTAGAAAGAGAAACCAAATGAGCTCTAATTCTGTTTGAGACACTGTCTGATATTAAATGTGGACAACTCTCTCAACAAAAATTTAAACATTGATCTACCATTTTGTAAAGGGCTAATCTCAACCCTGGTTGGTTGCTTGGATAAAGTTGACCTAACAAGCAGTACAGTGTTTGCATGGTTGCATGGTCTGGGACAAGCTTCAGTGGAAGACACTTTGGAGGACAGCCTCACAATTTGACATTGCCATGTTTCTACGATATTTCACTTACTCTTCAATTTTATGTCTGTGTGACTGGCTTGTGCTTGCTAGCTAGCCACCACTGTCTCGTTCACAAACGCCTCGATATGTATATCAGTGAGAGCATACTGGGCTGAGGACATAGGCATCGCCTTTGATTAAACACTCCAACAAACAATTGATCGAATCAATACAAATGTGACCATGATAATCTGTTGGATTGATTTTTTTGTTTCGAGTGATAATCTGCACTACTAGAAAAAAATGTCATTTAATGACAAAAAATCTGTTGCTAAATGGCTTTTTTCCTTTGTTAAAACGAGGGTCACTGATATTTTCCGTTGTTAAACGGAAATTTTCTGATAGAAAACTGTCATTTAACGATGGATTTTTTGGTCACTAAATGACATTTTTCTTGTAGCGCTGGTTACTTGAGTACATGTTAATTAACTTGTTCATGGGACAAGCAGGATTCTGAGAGATATATAAGATGCCACTGATTAATTAATAATAATTAAGTTTAGTTAATGAGAGGGGGAAAAAGCGAGGAGAATTGAACATACATGCGGCAAGAGCAAGTTTTGGAATCATTCACTTGTATCTGTGAAATTCTTGTCTGATTTAACAATATTTTAGAGATCACTGAGACGAAAAGGAGTGAAGTATGACTATTGAATGGCTTCTTGTCGGGGGTTTCTGGGATTCATCTTTTTGATCCTCTGCGTTTTGGAGTCATGTGGGATTGGTCAAACTCTTCAACTCTGCTCCACAATTCACTAGGCGACTAATTAATTTGCTCTTTTTTGTCATATCTTTCTGTGTTACATTAATATATTAAGGATTAAACTTATTTCCAGTACTGGACATTTTAATTATCCAGTTAACCAATGAAGACAAGACACATGGATTTTTAATAGATAAGCGTATAACGTCGTCACTTTCCATTCTCTCTCTCTCTCTCTCTCTCTCACACAAACGAACATGGCGGAGCTTCTCCTCCTCTCCTCTTCTCTCTTATCACACTAAAAAAAATCATAAACCAGAATAGGATGTGGGTTATCACTGAAAACTGCTCCCTCCCTCTCTCTTTCACTCACACACAGGTGAAAGAGCTCCTCCTCCTCTCCTCTTATTTGTTGCGCATTGTGCTGATTGAGCAAGTAAGACAAAAGCATGGGTGATTGAAATGATAAAAGCATTCAGAAGTTGATGCTTGCATAAAAAAAGAAGAAGCAACGAGTGAGAGAGGAGAGGAGGAGCTCTGCCATGTTCGCCTGTGTGCAAGAGCGAGAGAGAACGGAGACCGAAGACATTATGCTCTTATATGTTTAAAAGTACACATGTCATGTTTTCATTGGCTAACTGGATAATTAAAGTGT